>ML277905.1:459-36955 GCA_005239495.1 Nicotiana undulata
TGATAGCAGTATTTCACGGGATTTCGAGGTAGCCGTCCAGCGTCCACAGTTTCTCCATTTCCCTTCCTTATTTAGTCTTAGCATTTGATTCGGAGACATATATTTAGTTTTAGCAGAGTTAGATCTATTTATTCTTAGATGCTCATGACTATTGACTCCAGTTCATGGGAGGTTTGTTTAGAGTATTAAGGGGACGCTAAGACTTATTATTATTAATTTTGATGTGGTTGTTTGCTTATTATTTAATTGTGAACTGTGATAATTGAATAAATGCGTAGTAAAGTGATGGTCGGCTAGCCTAGTTCCACGATAGGCGTCATCACGGCCTGTTAGGATTTGGGGTCGTGACATTTTAGTAACTCCATATCCTTAAATTATTTTCTTGTTTGCTACTTCTTGACTTACTTGTAATTTGTTCTTACAAAATTGTTCTTCCATTTCCCTTATAATATCTTGAAATGGATGTAATTTCAAATTTGAAAAAAAAAAATTTAAACTCCATATGAATGAGTTCAAAATGCCAGATCTGATTTTTTATAGTGTTTTACTATTGAAATTCGTTAGTTGTTGTTCTTTGATGTGTAGATTGTACCTTTGATGCTGGTTTCTGGAGATTTATTACACAAAAATTTAAATCCACCATTGAAGGACCTTGAAGCTTGAAACTCATAACTTGGTATGTTTGAGTTTTTAATTGTTTTGATCTGATCCTGCATGAGTTTGTTTGGAAAGTTGATTGGAGGTTGTAGCTAAAGTTTTAGTCAATCTGGTAGAGATTTTGTAGTAGATTTTAGAAATTTGAGCTGAAATATAGTTGAACCAGAGAAGAAGACAAATTTGTATTGTATACCCAAATAGTATACAAATATACTATTTTGGTATACAATTCATTCCAACTATATACTCTATTAGTATACCTATATACTATATTGGTATCATATGCTAGTTGAATTATTTTTTGGTTGTATTAGTTGCATTTAATTGGTACAATATTTGATTTTCTTTTAATAATAGTAATATAGTACAATATCTTGAAATACTTTATTATATTAATATAAGGTACACTATTTTTTTTTTCTTCTCTTTATGCATGTGCGTTATGTAATAGTAGTATAGCCATATAGTTGCTGAAAATTAACCAGCAAAATTGTATACCATGTTGGTATAGTTATATGCCATATTGATATCATATGGTAGTTTGAACATTGTTTTGGTTGTTTTAGCTGCGTTTTAAGTGAATTCTTTATGAAATTATTTATATGAACATGATTTGCAGTGCTAGAATTCTTGTGTGCCGATGAACATAAATTATGTGTATTATGTAATAGTTTTTATAGTTATAGGTAATTGTTGGAACGACCCCATACAGCTATATACCCTTGTTAGTATACAGAATGAGCAAGTTGTTTTGCGAATATTTAGCTTGCAATACGAGCATGTAATTTTCTCATACTTTTACTGCGTCCTTTAATGTTTTGGTACAGTAGTATAGTCGCAGATAGTTGTAGCAATATTCTAGAGAAATCATATGCTCTGTTGGTATACATATATACCATATTGGTATCACATGGTACTAGAAGTCTTTTTTGCTACTTATACTTTTATTGTATTTTTCAATATTTTATTATCATTTTTATTCTAACTAGTATATATGGAGATTTGGTTGTTGTAGACTATATTTTCTTGCTCTATAACCGGTTGTATTACTGCTAATGGTAGAGTGTGTACTGATATTTGTAGGGAAAGAGATCAAATTTTGCATGGCAATCACGTGTTGATTCTTAGAATCTGATTATGTAATTTATGATGCTCAACAGTAGTCGGTGTGATATTCAGTGAATTAGATCAAGTGACAACTGATATTATTTCAGTTTAATAATTGAATTTAAAAAATGAGAAAGAAAAAAAGATAAAAGGTATATTATACTAGTTATATTTAAAAAGGTGAACAATATTTACTATATCAGTTTTGTTTTCTTATTGTATAAAATAAAAAAAAATAGTGAAAATAATAAATGAAATTGGATTATGAAGAGAAAAAGAAGTTAAAAAAAGAAGTTAAAAAAATAGAAAAGGAAAAAGGAAAAAGGAAAAAAATAAGAAGAAAAGGAGAAAAGAAAGAAAAAAAGGGGAAAAAAGAGAGAAAAGAAATATAGAAATAAAAAAGAATTAGAGAAAAAAATAATTCCCCACAAAAACTACTATGGGTAGGAGATGTAATTAGTTTGATGGGTAAGAAAACAAATGGGTAGACAAGGGTAAATAATTTTGTTTTTGTGGGTAACTGTTTCGTTCTCCCATAAATCTATTACACACTTTTATTACCAGTTTAGGAGCCATTTTTAATAATAAATAATTAAAATTCTACCAAATAGTAACAAAAGTATAACAAAAATAAAATAAAATAATTAATATGAGTGTTAGAAGGTTAACTGCCACTAGAGATAAAGAGAGATAGAGAATTAGAGAGATATGAGAGTATTGGAGTGAAAATTGAAAGAATCAAATGGAGTATTTATAATTTTAAAATAGGGCCAAGTATACCTCAACAAACTTAGGAGTTAAAAATATAAATTAGGGGTAGGGGTGTTGGGGGACTAGGGAAGCAAAAATAACTATTTTTGGCCAAAATAGACGTTGGCTAACGGTACAAAAATGGCCAGATATAACTTAAAAAGCGCAAGGATAGCGGTTCGGTACCTTAAGAATACCAACCGGATTGGTACTAAATGTATTTTTCCCATACCATCCTATTATCCTTACCCTTTACCCAAATCCCTCACTCCTACCCCCAATTCGGATTGATACCGGTACATTGTCAAGTTCTGAATTCTCCATGGGACTCGATACCTGCAGAAAAGAGGGGTTTGGATCAGAATTAGAAGAAAAGGGAACACGAGGTTCAGATGAATCGAAAAGAAAGAAAGGGGATTTATCTGAATTCTGTTATGCCCCCCCCCCCCCTTCTCGTTCTTAGCTGGCTTATATCTTCAATTGAACATGGCATACCCCTCTTCTTAAAAACATCCTTGTCCTCAAGGATGGGAATCAAAATCAGGGAACTTGGATTTGAAAAACTGATAGTCTTCCCAAGTTGCATCCTCTAGCGCCAAATTAGACCACTGGACGAGGACCGTATTACCTTGTTTCACCATCTGTATTTGCAATATGTGAACATGTCTGACTAGAAATTGTCCATCTTCACCAGTCACAACGAAAAGAAACGTGAAAAACTGGATGTGTTAGGATTTTGCCCTGAATTTCTAATCTATTAGGACTCTCTTTCTTGAAGGAATGGAAAAAGACTCCTAAAAGGATTAAATCTCCTTAATATGTCTTATCATTTTCTTGGAAAATAAGTTTTGCATATCTATAAATTAAGTATCTCTACTTCTCAAAAGTGCACAAAAAAATATCCACAATGTAGTCATTAAAGAGTTTTGTTTACGGGGAGAATTTTCTCTCGATAGTTTTTCTTCTTTTATATTAGTTTTATCAAACTATTATGATTAGTTTAGTATATTTTTCTTTTGTCATCATGATTTATCGCCCACCAAGATTTGTATTGTTAGTTTCCGCATGCACCCTGTTATTTCGATCTCAACAAGTGGTATCAGAGCCAATGGTTCAGAGTCAATGGTTGAACGAGGTTGAAGACACATTCAATGCGTGTCTAGATAAAGACGATGATGAAGATTTATTCAACATGCTATATGTGGAGATAAATTTACAATCACAATTGTATTCAAAACGCCTGTTGATGCATCTTTATTGGAATAAAACTATTTCTAACCCATATTTTGGCCGCTTTTAACCAATGCCAGTTTTAAGTCATGCCTACTTGCAACGCATGAGTTCCAGTGTCTGTTTTAACTCACGCTTCTTTTTAATGCATGATCTTCTTTTACTCCATATTTATTCTTAACACGTGAGCTCCTTTTAACCCATACTTGGGCTTCTTTTAACCAATACTAAGATTTTCAACCTATACCGATTTTAATCATGGAAAGCAACAGTGATGAAGATTATGTGAAGAAGGTAAATCAACTTTGTCAAGAAAATTCAGGCCAAGGGGAGATTGTTAGGATTTTGCCCTGAATTTCTAATCTATTAGGACTCTCTTTCTTGAAGGAATGGAAAAAGACTCCTAAAAGGATAAAATCTCCTTAATATGTATTATCCTTTTCTTGGAAGACAAGTTTTGCACATCTATAAATTAAGGATCTCTACTTCTCACAAGTGCACAAAAAAAATATCCACAATGTAGTCATTAAAGAGTTTTATTTAGGGGGAGAGTTTTCTCTCGATAGTTTTTCTTCTTTTATATTAGTTTTATCATATGTAGATCAATTGCTCAAACCATTATAAACTACTCTGCTTAGTTAGTAGATTTTTCTTTTGTCGTCATGATTTATCGTCCATCAAGTTTGTATTATTAGTTTCCGCATGCACCATGTTATTTCGATCCCAACAGGATGGACCGTAGAATCAGCAGGAAGCTCAAGCTTGTATTCCGCTTGACCTATCTTCGCAATCACTTTATATGGACCATAGAACTTGGAATTGAGCTTTAAATTTCTCCTTGAAACCAGTGAGACTTGTTTGTACGGTTGCAACTTCAAATAAACCACTCCCACCTCAAAAATCCTTTCAGTACATCTGCATAAAGTTTCATTCTCGCTTGGGCCTTGCTCAAATTATCTTGTAGGATTCGTTGCATCTGTTGTCTTCTCATAACCAAGTCATCAGTAGCAGGAACAGTGTTGTCAACCAAGGGTCCTAGAGAAAGTTGAGGACGACAATAGCCATATAGTCGTACCACCACTCTGCTAGTGGTAACCATTGCTTCCATTAGACTAGTCTATGAGAGGTCATATACCTCAAGTAGTTTTCAATACATTTGTTCACCCTTTCTGTCTGGCCATCACTCTGAGGGTGATATGTCGTACTAAAATGTAGTTGAGTACCCAATAGTCTGAAAAGAGCTTGCAGACGTTCCTGAGAAATGTCATATCTTTGTCAGTGACTATGGACTCGGGTAGGCCATGTAGAGTGTGAATCTTCTTAAAGAATTTGTTAGCAACAATGACGGTTGTATATGGATGTGCCAGTGCCATGAAATGAGAAAATTTGGATCTTCTGTCGACAACTACCAAGAGAACTTCCTTACCCTTAGACACGGGTAATCCTTCAATGAAGTCCATACTTATGTGTCTCCAAGATTGATCTGGTATGGGCAGTTGTTAAAGGAGTCTTAGATAAGGAACATTCTCATCTTTGTTCCTTTGACAAACATCACAAGCAGCTACATGTTGAATAACCATCTATTTCATGAGAGGCCAATAGAACACTTGAGATAATCTTTTAAAGGTTCCCAACTGGCCAGAGTGCCCGCCTAAGGGTAAATCATGGAAGGTAGTCAATAATTATCGTTTGAGATCACCAGAATCTTGTAACGATCCGCTCGTTCGTTCGGAGAGTTATAGCTCGATTTTCCCCATTTTTGTTTCTTTATGTGTTGTTCAGTTGTGTTGAGTTGTATCGAGTTGGTAGATTTGGGTTCGGAGTAGTTTTGGAGTGAAATAAGACACTTAGTCTCTTAGTTAGAAAGTTAAGTTAGAAAAGTCAACCGGAAGTTGACTTATGAATAAACAAACTCATTGGGTGATTTTAGACTTAGGAGTGTGTCCGGAATGTAATTTGGAGGTTCGTGGTAGAATTAGGCTTGAATTGACGAAAGTTAGATATTTGGCGATTTTGGTCGGCAGTGGAAAATTAGGTATCGGGATCGGAATGGAATTCCGGAAGTTGTAGTAGGTTCGTACTGTAATTTTTGACGTGTGTGCAAAATTTGAGGTCATTCGGACGTGGTTTGATAGGTTTCGGCGTCGTTGGAAAATTTTGGAAGTTTAGAAGTTCTTAGGCTTGGAATCGAGGTTGATTTGGTGTTTTGGTGTTGTTTTGTGTGTTCCTAAGGTTCGACTAAGTTTAAGTAATGATATATGACTTGTTGGGATTATTGGTTGAGGTCCCGAGGGTCTCGGGTGAGTTTCGGATAGGTTTGAGTTGTGTTGCGCTCGTTTTTCTTATGTTTCGACGTCGTTTCTTCAAGCATAAATGATATTATATTGAACAAATGAGCTCTGATTTCTTTTTTTGGTTGAAGCATTAGATATGTATCGTAATTACGGACCCGTAGCAAAAAGAATCGTCGAATTTGGATATCGTATGAGGATTTTATGGCCATTTTATTAAGAATTAGGTTGCCAGATTTTTCAGATTAATTATGAAATTGCCACTGACGGCGTATTTAAAAATATGTACTATTTGCAAATATTAAAACCTACATATCTCATTCATTATAAGGTCAAATTGAGTGATTCATAAGCCTAACTTGACTAAAATTTCGAAAGGAATCCATTGGAGACATAAAACGTGAGTTTCGGGATCGTTTGACACAAGAAACTATACGTAATAGCTGGCAGAAAAATATGTAAAACTAAGGTTTGTTCACTCGGTCATATTTTGAGTTGGGGAGCTCGGATTTGGGCGATTTTGGAGGCGATTTTCACCATAAGGATTGGGGTAAGTGTTCTCTACTCGGTTTTGGTTTATATTCATGAATCCATCTTCATTTTTGGGATTTGATTGATGATTTCAAAGTGAAATTAAGGGAGTTAGGGCTCGAGTTTTGGAGAGTTTTAGGTAGGGATTTGAGGGACCAAATGAAATCCGATTTTGATAAATTTTATATGACTCGAGAGAGGACGAGGGTTTTGATTCTGTCATTTTTTACTGAATTTGAGACGTGGGCCCAGGGCCGAATTTTGGCCGATTTTGGATTTTTGGCATATTTTGTAGTTTTTATTGTGAAATTCGATTCGTTAGCCTATGTTGATGGTATTAATCTGATTATGGTTAGATTCGGAGCTTTTGAAGACAGAGTCTAGATACGAGGGCATCCCGGAGTAGGATTTTATGTTGTTAAGGTAAGTAACAGTTTTAACTCTGGCTTTGAGGGTATAAACTCGGAGAATTTGATATCGTGTGACTATTTGGAGGTGATACCTACGCTAGATGACGGGCGTGTGGGTGTACACCTCGAGGGATTTAGACTTGGTCCATCCCATGAGGCTATGAGACTAATAGCCATTGTTTGTGTTTATGTAATCACTTGTTGTGGAACTTGTTTGCCTTCATGTTAGAGATCATGCTTAGGCTTTATTCATGCTCGCATTTTTTGTACATGTTTATTTCAGTCTCTATTATTTGCTAATATGTTGTGTTACTTGATGTGGGTTGTGTCCCCTTATTTGTTGATGATGGTGAGGCTAGTGAGGTACATGATTGAGTGAGGTCGAGGGCTTGGTTGTGAGGATATTAATACCATAGCGCATGAGTTATCCACGTAGCACGTGAGCTGACTGTGCGGGTCCAGGTATTGATACCATAGCGCGTGAGTTGTCCGTGTAGCACGTGAGTTGATCGTGCGGATCCAGGTATTGATATTATGGCACGTGAGATGTCTGTGCTTAGCACTTGGGCTTTGGGAGCCCTTCGGAGTCTGTACACACCACTAGTGAGCGTAGAGTGTTGAGTGTTGAGTGTTGAGGGTGAGTGATGAGGGATGGAGTGACATTGTTGTGAGGTTGCATTTGCTTTTGATGTTGCTGCATTTATCTGTTAAATTTCTTTGTAGCATTTACTGAGTTATGGAATTTACCTATTTATTCATGTTATTTCTAAATTGTGAAAATAAATAATTGGACTGTTTTGCTTAGCTCTTCACTACTACTCAGTTTCTTAGTTATTTCTATTACTACTAAGTCGGTTGTACTCATACTACACCATGCATTTTATGTGCAGATTCATGTGAGCTAGAGCGTGGCGATTGTTAAGTTCAAGCCGGCTATCTTTGGAGACTGCAAGGTAGTTGCTAGCGTCCGCAGGACCTTGTTACTCCTTTTATCATTTATTCCTTTAGATAGTATTTACAGTTAGACAGTTATAGATCTTAGTTCATAGTTTTAGACGCTCGTGACTTAGTGACACCCCGATGTTTGGGACTCGTTTCTGTAGTTTATATTACTTATATTTAGAGTTGATTTAGTTTATGAGAAATTTTAATGTTGAGAATGTTTTATTAAATTCTTATAATCAAATTAGTAGTAATATTTTGGGAAATAGGCTTGCCTTGTAACACGATAGGTGCCATCACGATCATGGTTAGATTTTGGGTCGTGACAAAGCTCCAACATATATTTTATTCTTTTCTTCTGAGGATGCCAGCTGAGTAATGATATAGGTGAGGTCCAACAGGAGCTATCGATAGCTCAGTAATAAGTTCAGCTACTTGGGAATCTCCTTCATAGCTATTGTCAATATCTAACATCCATCTTGGCACTATAGTGTTGATGGCTTGTAGAGTAGTTATTGGATGGCTAGCACCCACTTCTTCGATGCCCTCATACTTCTGGGATAATGCATCTGCAACTTCGTCAAGCCTTTTTGTTGAATTGTCGTGGTAACCTTCTGTTCTAACAAGTACTTGAGGTTGTGGTGATCAGTCCTCACTATAAAATGCTTATACTGTAGATAGTGCCTCCATTTGTCAATTGCACTGAGTAATGCCATGTATTCCTTTTCATAAATTGATCTACCTCTGTGTCTTGGAGCCAACACCTTGCTGAAATAGTCTATAGGTCTACCCTTCTGCATCAATACACCCCTTATCCCTAAGTGACTTGCATCTGTCTCTATAATAAATTCCTGACTATAATTAGGTAAAGCAAGTACATGTGTATTAGTCATAGACACTTTTAAGGTCTCAAATGATGTCTCAGCTTCTTCAGTCTATTTGAATGCATCCTTCTTGAGCAAATCAGTCAAGGGAGATGATACCATAGTTCTGGACATATTATTTATAATACCCTGTGAGCCCAAGAAAACCTCTCAGAGCTCTTACACTAGATGGTTTAGGTCACTCTATTATTTCCTGAATCTTTTTTGGATCAGTAACTTATCACATGGCCAAGATATTCTACCATTGGTTGTCCAAAAGAACACTTAGACCTTTTGGCAAATAACGAGTGGTCCTTCAATATCTCAAAAACGATAACCAAGTGACTAAGATGTTCCTTTAGTGACTTGCTATAGACCAGTATGTCATCAAAGAAACCCAAAACAAACTTCCTAAAATGGGCTTGAAATAATCAAAGCTTGAAATGTAGCAGGTGCATTGGTGAGCCCAAAAGGCATCAGTCTGAACTCATAATGGCTTTGGTGGGTCCTGAATGTGCACATCAACCGGTCTCATTCTGATCTGGTGATACCTGGCTCTCAGATCAATTTTTGAAAATTCGCAGACCCTTGTATCTCATCCAACAAATCATCTACTATAGTAATTGGATATTTATCTTTCATTGTAATCTCATTCAAGCCCCTGTAGTCGAATCTTCGTGTTCCATCCTTTTTCTTTACTAATAAGGGTGGAGAAGAAAAAGGTGATTGGCTAGGATGTATAATCTCGTGGTTCATCATATCTTTAGCTTGTTTCTCTTGCTCTTCTTTTTGGAAGAAGTTGTATCTGTATGGCCTTAAACTTACTGGTGAGACCCCACTATTCAAAGGAATAGTATGGTCGAATTGTCTAGTGGAGGTAGTGTTATAGACTCCGCAAACATTTTTTCATATTTGGCCAGCAACTCTTGAATAACATAGTCCACCACTTCTTGCTCCTCATATTGTTCCACCTTGAGTAGAAACAAATGTGCCATCATCACCGGTCCTTTCCTCAATATTTTGCCCATGGCACTTATCATACTAAGTTTTCCCCTTTCAAGAATGGCCTGTAAGACCACTTTACTGCCCTTCTTCCCAATGGTAATAATTTGCTTCTCATGGTCAAATGTAGTGGGGTTAAACATCTTCATCCAATCATTGCCCAGCACTATGTCATACGCTCCCAACTTGATGATCCTCAAGTCCTCCTTGAAGGTTTTACCACTCATCTTCCAAGTGTACGGTACCGGTACGGATCGGTACCGGTATGGGTAATGATGAATTTAACAATAACATGCAACTCAGAATCAATGGTAGAAGAAGAGAAATTTAGAGAGAGAATTTTTGGAGAAGAAGCTAACTAACTAGTGGTTATCTACAATGGTTAACTACTAACTAATGAGTCCTTTACACCCCCCCCCCCCCTCAAGCTAGGGCCGGGAAAAATGTTCAAAAGTCCGAGCTTGGACATCAAATATGAATGTTGAGGTCGATTAAGGCCTTTGGTGAGGAGATCAGCTACTTGTTCATGAGTGGCACAGTAGTGACTAGTGATGAGGCCTAGTTGAATCTTCTCACGGATGAAATGGCAATCAATATCAATATGCTTCGTACGCTCATGGAAGACGGGATTGGCAGCAATGGCAAGAGCTGACTTGCTGTCACAGTAAACTGGCACAGGAGGCTGATGTTGAACTCCCAGTTCTTTAAGTAAGCCAAGAATCCATACAATTTCAGTAGTAGTAGAAGCAAGGCTGCGATATTCAGCCTCAGCTGAACTCCTAGATATGGTGGTCTGTTTCTTTGATTTACAAGAGACAAGAGAGTCACCAAGTTTAACAAAATAACATGTAACTGATCTGTGTGTATTGGGGCAAGCAGCCCAATCAGCATCACAGTAAGCTGATAATAATTCTGAACAACTCGCACTCAGAAAAACACCCAGTCCTGGACTGGTTTTAATGTACTTCACCACTTTAAGTGTTGCTTCCATGTGGGATGCCTTAGGACTATGCATGAATTTACTGAGGCACTGGACTGCAAATGAAATGTCAGGCCTTCTGATAGTCAAATACAGCAGCTTATCTAACAACCTTTGATAAGGTCCAGGATCAGCCAATATCACATCATCAGAGGACCCTATATGACTGTCAAATTCAGATGTAGTGAGCTTCATATTAACATATATAGGACAACCAATAGGCTTTGCACTTGAAAGGACCAATTCATAAATGAGTTCAAGTGCATATTTACGTTGGTGCATCAAGATTCCATCACCATTTCTGGCAAATTCAAGGCCTAGAAAATATTTAAGCTCCCCTAGATCCTTGATCTTGAATGAATACTGAAGTTCATCCTTTGTTTGTTGAATTAATGCAAGGTCATCCCCAGTAATAAATATATCATCAACATAGACCAAAACAACCACCTTGTGATCCTCTATTCTTCTGATGAAAAGAGAATAATCGAAATGACTTTGGTGAAAACCAGCATGCTTTAAGGTTGAAGTTAACTTGAGATTCCATTGCCTAGATGCTTGCTTGAGTCCATAAAGAGACTTAAGCAATTTGCAAACTGTAGACTTGTTAATTGAACCATGAAAGCCTTGAGGCACAGTCATGTACACTTCTTCAGTGAGATCACCTTGCAAGAAGATATTGTAAACATTCATTTGATGGATGAACCAGTTCCTTGAAGCAGCAAGAGTCAACACACTTCTAACAGTAACCATTTTCACTACATGAGAAAATGTTTCTTGATAATCCAGCCCTTCCCTCTGATTATATCCTTTTGCTACTAAACGAGCCTTGAATCTTTCAACCTCTCATGTTGCCTTATACTTGATTTTATATACCCATTTGCATCCTATAGCCTTCTATCCATGTGGAAAAGGAACCAGCTCCCAGGTCTTATTATCCTCTAAAGCCTTAATCTCTGCTTGCATAGCTTTTATCCATCTTTTATCCTTAACTGCTTCAGAATAGGTTGCAGGTTCTGTCTCAACAAAAAAATAGCGAAGTAATTTTGATACTTTGGAGAGATTGTCTCATATCCAATAACTACTGAGATAGGATATTTGCAACAGCTCACTGAACCTGTTTTGTCAAGTCTGACATAGTCTTTAAGACATATGGAAGGCTTAGAAACTTTAGAAGACTTTCTTGTTCCCACACCAATAGAAGCATCAGAGGAAGCAACTGGAACTTCAAGAGAAGAAAGTTGGACTTCAGTACTTCCATGAGCCAGTTGAAGGACTGTCATGTTCAGTCAAAGAAACAGGAACTATGGTTGGTGAATTTGGAGCACTAGAGGAAGTAGAAAAACCTGCATCTGCAAGACTGTCCACACCCATTGGTTCTTCATTGATATCCTGCCTTGGTACTGGAACAACATCTAATAAAAGTGACTCTGATCTGCTTTCAGATGTATGAAAAGGAAACATGTCTTCATAGAATACCACATCTCGACTGACAAAGAATACTCTATTCTCCAAATCCAGCAATCTGTATCCTTTTTTATGTGCAGCATAACCCAATAGGACTGATCTCACAGCTCTAGGTGCAAATTTGTCACTATTTACTAGGTTAGTAGCAAAGCATAAACATCCAGTAACCCTCAATTGTGTTAGTAAAGGTGACTTGCAAAAGAGCAATTCATAGGGTGATTTATATCCTAAAACAGATGAAGGAATCCTATTGATAATATAAACAGCTGAATCAATACAGTGACCCCAATATCTCACAGGTAAGTGCCCTTGAAACCTGATTGCTCGAACAGTTTCAAGTATGTGCCTATGTCTCCTTTCCACTACTCCATTCTACTGAGGAGTATGAGGATAGTAACTTTGGTGAATGATTCCATGTGATTGAAACAACTCCTTACAAGTACTGTTGAAGAACTCACCTCCATTATCTGACCTAAAGACTTTGACCTGCTTGCCGAATTGTGTCTTAACCATAGCAATAAAATTCTTGAGCAGGAAAACAATATCAGATTTAAGTCTCATGAGAAACACCCAAGTCCGTCTAGTGTAATCATCAACCAATGTAAGAAAGTATCTAATTCCATTATGAGTAGTAACCTTATAAGGTCCCCATACATCCATATGAATCAAATCAAAACAACATAGACTTCTGCTAGAACTAGTTGGAAATGGTATTCTAGTTTGTCTGGCTAGAGGACAAATCTCACAGTTAGACAGTGTATTATTCTGTATGTTATTACTATATTCTTGTAAGCTAGGAATCCTTCTGAGAACTTCTACTGGTACATATCCTGTTCTTTTGTGCCATATATCCATGCCTCCCTTGTTAGTAACAGCAAAGGCTTTGTTCACTTTCTTCCCTAGTGCAGCTGACAGAATGTATAGATCTTCCTCTCTTCTACCAATCTCCTTCACTCTCCCAGACAAGAGGTCCTGAAACACACAGCATTGAGGAAAAAAGGTAACACTACACTTGAGATCTTCTTTTACTTTTGACACTAACATGAGATTGAATTTGAAAGATGGTACACATAACACATCCTTCAGTACATCACCTCCTGTGAGTTGACACTCTCCCATATGTGAAATAGTAGCAGAATCTCCTGTAGGTAGTTGAACTTGCCCTGAGTTCCCTACTGAAGTTTCATTTTTAGCAACCTTTTCTCACCAGTCATATGATTAGTAGCACCGGTATCAACTATCCACTTACATAACTCTAAGTTTATGCAAAGTGCTATATTACCACAGAAATATTTACTTGTATTGTTCCTTGGTGAAAAACTGACCAGTTTCAACATTGTTTCCTGATTGACAAGTAGCTTGTGAGCTTCTCATATCCTGCTGCCCAGTTGTGTCAACCACCACTGCATTGGCTTTCTTCTTCTGCTTAAAATCAGTTGGATATCCAACAATTTTATAGCAGTTCTCCTTGCGATGTCATGTCTTATTACAAAAGTCACACTTCATTAGCTTATAACATTCAATCTTAGTGTGCCCTTTCAAGTGACAGAATTCACGTTCTAAGTTGTAATTTCTCCTTGGTCTAGCAGTAAACAGGGTTGTAGGATCAGTGTGCCCTGCTTGTCCATATGTATTTCCAGCAATCATCTTCCTACTTTCATCCTGACCATCATTGCATAGGCCTTATCTATCGAAGGAAGTGTTGGCATAAACAAAATTTGGCTCCTTGCTTGTTCAAAACCGTCATTTAATCCCATCAAAAACTGTAATAGACGTTGATATTCTAACTATTCAATGTACTTAGTAGCTGATGAAGGAGGTGGGGAAAAATTGAATCATACTCTGCCCAAAGGTCCTTCAATTTGGTAAAATACGTCTCAAGGTCCTTCAATTTAGTAAAATACGTTGAGACAGATGAAATTCCCTGTGTTAGGGTGAATATCTCTTTGTGCAAGTGATACAATCTCGATCCATTTACTTTGTCAAATCTCTCTTTGAAAGTTACCCATATTTTCTGTGCATTAGAAGAAAATAACACTCTGGTAACTAATTCTCTACTTACATTACTCATAAGCCATGAGGTAACGATAGCATTGCATCGATCCCACTGACTTCCCAACTCTGCACCAAAATCCTCCTTCGATGTCAATCCGTCAACCAAGTACAATTTATTCTTCCCTAGAAATGCGACTTTCATCGCACGACTCCACAGTGAATAATTCTCCATTCCTGTCGAAATTAAACCCACAGACATAGATCATGGGTCATCTGAAGGATGTAGATAAAGAGGATGATTATGATCTAGTATAATTGAGCTTCCGACCACTCCAGTTCCAGATCGAGCTCCAGTGTTCGTAGTGATCGTTGAATTTTCAGGAATCGCCATTGAAAGTGAAGAATTAGGGTTCAAAATTTCTGAGTTTTCTTTGAGTAGATCCTTTCGAATTTTTCTTCAATTGCACGAAAAATTCCCTGGAATCACTCGTTCATACGGCTCTGATACCATGATGAATTTAACAACAACATGCAACTCAGAATCAATGGTAGAAGAAGAGAAATTTAGAGAGAGAATTTTTGGAGAAGAAGTTATGTTCTTCGATATGATACAGAGAAGAAAAAAAATGAGAAAGTGTACAGTGAATTAGGAAATGTGTTGTATTTAACTAACTCTAACTACTAGTGATCCTTACCACTAAACTATAGTTAACTTAACTAACTAGTGGTTAGCCACAATGGTTAACTACGAACTAATGAGTCCGGTAATACCCTCCCCTTTGATAGCCTTACCTCTGCCTTTCGAGAGCAGAGAGTATATTTCCGATAGACTTCTTTTTAAAGTGATGCAACAAAAATCTAGTTTTGAAAATTAGTCATGTGTAAAAAAAATCTAATTTGAAAATTAGTGATGGTCCATTACAATCCCTTGTAATAGAAATCAGTTGCAATGTCGGTAGCCTAGAATATCATTGCCCGCACTACTACTGTTTAAAAGAAGTTGGGTGGCTACCACAAATTCAATGTAGATGCAATTATTTTCAAATATTATTCAGTTATCAGTTATACACATATAAATCAACCATTTAGGTTGTACCCACTATTCTTGTGCCATATCAGCGTATATTGAGTATTTCTAGAACGTTTTTACTATGCATAATCCTGTTAAACTAACATGATCCTTTCTCGCATAAAGTTTTCAATTATGTTTTCTTTTTCTTGTTTGGAATTAACAAACCAGAACTGATGATTAATCACAAAATATCTGACTTAGCTCAATCTTGCCAGTGTCTCATTTTTTGGTTCTTGTACTTTTTTTATAATTCCGAATTTTTTTTGTTATATAGAACCAGGGGCGGACCCACGTATTGAACCCGCTTCGTAAATATTTTTTACAATTTTTATGCGGAAATTATTTTTTGAAGAAACAAACCGGTAAAATGGTAAAATAGTTGAACCCCCTTGATCTAAGTTGTTAGGAAGTCGGATGGTTCAAGCTGGATCGACTCATCGAATGGTCGCGTGATCGAACCTAAGCTTCAGCACGTTTAGGTGTTTTTTCACTCTTACAAAATGCTTCTCTATTTTCACATGCACTAAACTAGGAAATCTCATGTTTTCTCGTTATACACTTCATCTTCGTCTTCCCATAGTTTTGAAATTTCTATATGAAACTATTAATATAACATAGATCTTTTTTTTTGGTTAACAGTTAGTGCAAGTCAAATTAAAAATAATAAATAAATAGAGTTTAGTATTTTAATATAGATCAACCTTATGTTTGTTACAGTAATTTTGTAAATAATTGAGTTCAATAAATTATTAAATTGTAAAGGTAGAAAAATATTTTGTTAGAACCAAAATAAAAAGCACTAGCTAAGCTTTGTTGTTTGTTAACTCAATATCGTTTTTTTGCCGATTATTTTTTAGGACTTTTGTATATGTTTAAACCCGTTTGTGTAAAAGTCTGGGTCCGCCACTATATAGAACCATAATATAAACCAAACATTGGCAAGAACTTTCCAACTTTTTGCAACTTATTTCATATGAAATGAGAAAAGAAATATTCACATCACCAGTATATGTGGTTGCTTTCATTTTCATTTCACCTTTATTTCATAATTTCATTCAACCGCATACGATGCAGGATCTAACACTATTCAGGTTCAACGAACTAACTTGAAAACTATATCAAGAATTCACTTTTAAAAAAAGAATAGCCAATACACAAAGCATCTTGCATTTATTTTTGAAGGGTCACACCCCAAAGAGTGTGATGGAGACAACTTATTCAAATGCAAGTATTAGTGGTTGCTTCCACGCCTCGAACACGTGATCTATAGGTGTGAATGTTTAACGGGCGGGCTGGAACAGGCTGAACACAAAAAAAAACAGCATGTTCGTTGACGTACCGGGTTGGTTAGCGGGCTGGGATAACGGGTTGGTAGCGGGTTGGTTTTTTTGGGGGGTTTTGGGTCCATCAAAGGTTCGGCCGGGCCGGGCTATATATATATTTTTTAATTAAATTTTGCTTTTCTTATTCAATGTTATTGATACTTAAGTGCTGGCAAACTTTTAAGGCTTAGAATTAAACTTTGAAGTTTAAACTTTAAAGTTTTAAATTTGAAATTGTAAGTGGCTATAAAAAATTATTTAATAAGACTAATAGGCAATATGTAAGGATCAAGCTCCGAAGGCTTTCATTTGATATTTTTATTGAATAAAATATAATAATTCAAATTAATTTGCAAGTTCTTTTTTGATTTTTTTGATTTTTGAATTTGCAAATTAAAAGTTTACAACAACTATTAAAAATAAGAAATAGTACATCACATGTTTTGCATCATTTTTTGTAAGTTCATCTATGGCAACATGAGGTTCTTGGTTTCCGACGTTGGTTGAATCGGAACCATAAACCATTATATCTCCAATTTCTTGGTCCTCCGCTTCATCTACCTCGTCACGCCATTGATTTCGCCGGTCTGATCTTATCCAATCTCTGAAGCACACTAGAATTTCCAAAGCGTTGTTGCCCAATGAATGACGGGTATCTCCTAGCTGCTGTCTTGCTTGGCTAAATGCGCTCTTTGATGCGACTGTTGAAATCGGCACATCTAGCACGTCTCGAGCCATGGCCGAAAGAACTGGAAATTGATTTGAGTTGCTCCTCCACCAACCCAGCGGTAGAAAATCCTTTGTGAGGGGCTCTGCTGACTTTTGCAAGTAAAATTGGAGTTCATCAATATTCCTGCTACTGGTTTGTTGATGCTCTCCTAGTGTAGACCAAATCAAATAATCTTGAACACCATCATTATCATCGAAAGTTGTTCCAGATGTTGAAATATTACTTGAAGAAATATTTGCATCTACAATCGAAGAAGCATCAACAATGTTAACATAATAATTATATAAAGTTTGTTAATGTCTGTGTAGATAAGAAATACAAGTGTCAATATGAGGAGTTTCAGTTGGTCCAATATCCATATAAGTATATAAAAGCACTGAGAATTAGCAACTTCAGTTATAGGCATTCTATATTTATAACATCTTAAGAATAAATAAGTATAATTCCACCTAGTAACTATTTCTTCAGGCATGAGTTGGTTTTATTCCTTAGTGTATACATTTTTCCTTAAATGCATTTAATCTAACACTTCTATTATTTTCTTGAATTACACCAATAGCTCTTCTAACTAAAGTGATATAATCTCTAAATAATTCAAAGTCACTCTTCACAATCAAATTATAAATATGACATGCACATCTAACATGAAATATTTCAGGAAGTGGTTGGTGTAGATGCAATTTTAATATTGTAAAAGCAACATTGTTGTTAGAAGCATTATCAAATGACATACACAAAACTTTTTCTACAAGATTATAAAATATAGCAACTTTATGGATAGTATTACTTATAAATGCACCAGTATGACTTTGATCTTCATCATATTTAAAATCAATAATACGTTTTTGCATACAAAAATTATCATCTATCCAATGGCATGTAACAGTCAAATAATCATTTTTATTTACAGCACGACCAATATCAGAAGTAAGAGAAACTCTACGAAAGACTCCGAACAAATAACGTTTATATGTCTGATATTGTCCAAAAAGCCTAAAGGTATCAGATATACAGGTACTTCTAGGAATGACTTTAAACAAAGGGTTATAAATTCTTTGAAATAAGTAACAAGATATGGTGAAGCAGCAAAACTAAATGATAAACAACCTAAAACAATCGTTTTAGCTAATTTGTCCCGATCTTTCTTAATATCGTATTTACCCATTAACCCTCTAGTAGCCGGGTTAAGTTTTTGTTGCCCGTCTTCCTCATCTACTCCCTAATCAAGAGGGTGGAGATCTACCATGTGCCTGCGAAGTTGACACGGTCCCTCTCCCTTACCGGTCTCATGTTTAAAAACTTCCTTACAAATTCTACATCTTACATAATTTTTATGTTCTTCTAGTCTGTCAAAAAAAGTCCAACACTTACTTCTTAATCTTCGATTCTTCTTAATAGGGAAGGGAGGCTTACTTGTATTTCCACGACCTCCACCCTTAATATTTTGAGTTTGACTAGCATTACCAGGTGTAGCTGGTGGTGTTTCAAGATTATCGAGTGATTGAATATCATCTAAATTATCATCTAAATCATCATCTATACCATAATTTTCTTGAAGTTACTCATAATCAACATTAAATTTTCAGGTGAACTTTCAGAAATATATGTAAAGCTACTAGAAAAAAACACCACCTCTTGATCTTTTGGAAGTTTTCTTACTACCACCTCTACTAGTGCACGGTTTTTTTGGTTGCTCTAAGTAAATTCATTATGTAAATTAAATTAAGAAATTAAATTAATAATCTAAATAATAAAATAAGTGTACACCAAAGAAGAGAAAGATTGGAACGAGTGTATCGGAATTTCGGATTATTGACTTAGCGGGTTATCGACTCAGCGGGTTCCGGTGCACCGGTATCCAAAATTTGTGTAAAAATTGTGTGGGGTAGCCACTTTTTAAAGTGGTATTTACTTTTTATCCAACATTTTTAATGTTTAGCAATAGTAGCCACTAATCTATTAAAATTAATATGAAAAGACTGTGTTACCCTTTCTTCTATCTCTTTCATGTTAGGCAGAAGAACTGTGCCTCCGTCTGTGAGACGGAAGGATTTTCAGGTGGCGACTGTCGTGGACTCTGCCGCCGTCTATGATCTTGATTGTAGACTAACACATATTAGTAACTTATTCTGTTTATGTAGATTTGTCTTATCAATGTTGCATCCAAGCCGAATCTGACATCAATCTTATATGTAAATTGCAATTATTATTATTATTATTATTATTTTGTGAAAAGATACAAATAACGTTTGGTTTTCTGCTACGTTATGGATCCTGAACTTACAGTTACAAGTTCAAAAGTTAAGGACACTTGATCCTGAACTTCGAGTTCCAAGTTCAAAAGTTAAGGACACTTGGTCCTGAACGTAGAATTACAAGTTTAAAAGTTAAGGACACTTGGTCCTGAACTTAGACTAACAAGCTCAAAAGTTAAGGAAAATAAGTCCTCAACTTACAGTTACAAGTTCAAAAGTTAAGGACAATAGATCCCGAATCCTGAACTTAGACTAACAAGCTCAAAAGTTAAGGACAATAGAACCTGAACTTAGGCTGTCCGAAAGTTAAGGACAATAGGTCCTGAACTTAAACTAACAAGCTCGAAAGTTAAGGACAATAGGTCCTGAACTTGGACTAACAAGCTCAAAAGTTAAGGACACTTGGTCCTGAACTTAGACTAACAAGCTCAAAAGTTAAGGACACTTGGTCCTGAACATACAGTTACAAGTTCAAAAGTTAAGGACACTTGGTCCTGAACTTATACTAACAAGCTCAAAAGTTAAGGACAACAGGTCCTGAACTTAGACTTACAAGTTCAAAAGTTAAGGACAAGTAGTCCTTAACTTAGAGTTACAAGCACAGAAATTAAGAACAAGTGGTCCTAAACTTCGAGTTCCAAGTTCAAAAGTTAAGGACAAGTAGTCCTTAACTTAGAGTTACAAGCACAGAAATTAAGAACAAGTGGTCCTAAACTTCGAGTTCCAAGTTCAAAAGTTAAGGACAAGTAGTCCTGAAATCCTGAACTTAGAGTTACAAGTTCAAAAGTTAAGGACACTTGGTCCTGAACATTTTGAGCAGAAGGGTGTTTGCGTTCAAGCAGGTAAAGTTTATTAAAGCAGTGGCTAAAGACTAAAGACATTTTAAACAGTAGCTTAAAAATAAATACATGTATTATTAGTGGCTAACCGTGCACTTCCCCAAAATTTGTTCGTATAAAACCCGCTCCCTGCCCAACCCATCCTAGCCCGCCTCAATACGCTACAGTAACGGGCTGAACCGAGCTGTAAACGGGCTGAACCGGTCTGATCAGGTATACCTATAGGTCATACGGAGACAACTTTACCGTTACTCCAACGCTCCCCTTCCAATAATGTCAAGTTCTTAATATACGGAGCCATTAGTGGCGCCAAGAATTCACTAACCTAAACAGAAAAATGTACATTCCCTGAGTACATGGGAGCGAGACCGGCCAATCCAAAACAAGGAAAGGTGTGGAGTTGGGAGTCACGAGGTTTGGAGAACAAAAGACTTCGAGAGGAAAGCTTGTTGATTCCATATACTATACGATTTTGTTCTGCACTTGTTACATACCCATTGTAGATAGGAAAAGATGTCTAATATTATGTCAAAGAAAAAATATAGGGCCTGGAAAATATAAAGATCTCAATATCTTAGTGCAAGGTGTATAAGCTCAAGTATCGCCAAAATTTTAATGCAAAATCGTGATGGGCAAAATGTATAATAACCAAATAATCTCAAACTGGACACTGTTCTAGATAACAATACATCATTGGACGCTAATAAAAAGTAACAAATACCAAACAACACCATGCTACGTAGACTAAACTCATGAATACTTGTGTGCGTATCTGAAAGATGGACCAACTTCTCTTCCCATAAATGCTGCTGAGAACCATAAGTTTCTGGTGTTGCTGCTGCTCTGTCGGTGTGCAATTAAAACCTTTTATGCTCATCTTGCCTCTGAAGACTGTTCAAATAGTAAGGGGTCGTGCGAGTGATCATCAGCTTCAAACTGGATTGTAAAAGCAACTGTTCCAGGAATACATCGATGAATGCAAAACTTAAAAAATCAAAAAAGGCTCAATCCTCTTAACTCAGTTTGATTAGATAATATCTAGAATATCACAACTGGAAGCATGGCTATCTTGTCGTATCTACGCTCTTATCATCATTCATCAACCAAAAAGGTTTATGTAAAGTACCAACAAAAAGAAACCATCTCCACCTTTTAAGTTATCAGGTTGCTTATGCATTATCAGCAACAGTAGGCAGTGCAGTAATTTTCCCCACAGCAACAGTTTTCCCTACACAAACGGCAGTCATTATAATCACATGTTGCATGAGGTGCAGAGAAATAAAAACAACAAGCTTACAGAGCACAATGGTTCTTACCTTCAGTGCGAAGAGTGAATCGTCCAAGTTGTGCAAAGTCGGAGAACTTCTCCACACATATCAGATTATTCACCTGGCATAATAATTTGGAAGAATTAACTTGAGACAAAATACAACTAAGGGACCAGGTTTTCAAAAAAATTACAAGGGAAGGGTGAAAGAAACAAGACGAAGGAGTTCAAAGTAAAGAAAAGATTTTATCCCCTAACTAGATAATCTTTCCTCATTTTTTATATAATCTTTCCTCATTCTTTATTAGATAGGCCAGACAAGCAGCATAGAACACATTCTGCTATACTATTAATTAGACTCTCGATCAAACAAGATAAGTAACAGCTTCAAGAGATAGAGGAATTCACAAACATTTGCGTGAGAATGGTGACTTCTGCAAATTCAAATGGTAACAAAGAGGGAACCACAAACATGAAGACAGCACCTAAAGAGTCGAATCCAAGAACCAATTCTTTCCATTCTAAAGGTCCACCAGGTACTCAGTTAGACAGCTAACCTGAACACGGCATAAAACAATAGCACCGTTCTTTACAAAGAGAGGTTTTTTCCTCATAGGTTTCTTTGTCTTCAAATCAATCTGCTGCATCAGTTCAACAATCTCACATTCCTCAACAACAGAATGGACGTGCAACACAGCTTTGTAGCCAGCAGTAAAAATAGCCTGAGCCAACATGGAACTTCATTAACAGACTGGTTCCACATGTGCAATTTTGAACCCAAGTGAGGTAATGAAATGCTAAGTTAAGAGTTGGATTCATACATTTTCCAACAGCTCAAGGATCTGTAACTGTGCAACAAACTCAGTAACTGCATGTATTGGCTTTGCTGCAAACATGAAACTTTTCAGAAATAATAAAAACTTGAAAGCCATATATAACAAAATGATAGCTAAGCGAAACAACTTGAGGTTACAATATGAAACCACATTTGAATTGTTCTAAACCAAGACAAAGCATTTACCTTTCACTCTTATCCTTACCCCAGAAAACTTCCTCTATCTAAAGATTGGATCCATCGAGATGTAAATTCTTAGATCCAAGGATACGGATCCTAGTATGGATACGGGTGAGGGGATACGACTAAAAGTATTTCAAAAAAATAAAAATATAAAAATATCTTTAAATTATGAGAAATTTTGTGGAATACTTATGTATAGCTTGTGAAGGGTGAATTTCTTTTTTATTCTCAAGTTGTAGATAAGTAAAGGATTAATTTCCTAGATAAAGTATGATATTTTCTTCAAATTTACCCTAATATTGGTTCTGATTTCAGGAATGAAATTGAATTTCATCTCCAATTTTTCCGTCCGTCGTGATCAAAGTACCCAAAATTGTTTGACAAGATCCGGTACGGATTCCGTACCCACCCCATACTAGCCATGTGTCGACACGGGTGTGGCACCTAAACTGCCGTGTCAGAGCAACTTAGCTCTTATCTTTGTTATCAGGGAACTTAGTGATTGACTACTGATGTGTGCGTGTGCGTGTGTTATTGTGTGTGAGAGAGAGTTTTCCGGAAAAGGAGCTACATCTCAATGTTAGTTTGCAATCAAATTACTCCTACGACATTCTTTTATGTGTTGTATTCATGCAAGTCTTTGTTCTAATTATCAAGCAGCGCATCAGCTTCCCAAAGTTCAATACCCAACTAAAATTTGCACCCTCCACGTCTTATCTGGCAAATGGTCTCAAGACTAAAATTTACAAATCCCCACAAAAGTGATTAAAACCACAGGCTAAATGGTGGACAGACTATAGAGAGAGAAAGACTCCAAATTCTTTGAAGGCAAAACACAACGTTAGAATTAAATATACGTCTTCTTTAGGTAGCTCACTGCTGTAACCTGACTGTACAGGGTGTTAATGGTACTATTGACATAACCAGGGACCAACATGAATTGTAACTATGTTTTGCTGCACTTGGTGTTTCTTTCTTATGTCAAAAAAAATTGACCTTATTCATAAAAAGAATGTGGTTACAACCCCCAAAATCCATATTTTTTAGGGTGCATGGAAATACGAGGATTGACTAGGAAATATACAACAACTACGACTTAATCCCAAACTAGTTGGGTTTGACTATAAGAATACTCAATATCTATTTTGCTCATTTCAAACAATTTCAATAAATATGTTTTTTGTCAAGAAGAAAACCTCAACAATTTTATTTTGCAAGTCAAATAACTTCATTTGACAATAACCATGATGGAAGATAATTTTTACTTCTTGAGTGTAGACCTCTCCTGGAAAAGTAATTTTTGTTTGACACATACAGCATCATCTAAAAACAGAACACCCTTCATTTCTTAAATTCTCAAAAGTATAGATTGTTAACCCCTTTGCGCACCCAAGTGAAAAAAAAAGGTACTTTTGCATTTTTTTCAAGCAAATAAACCGTAACTTGTTAGCAATAGAAACTGAATGACAAATAATTGACATATATCAAGAAGATAATGATATATCTTCTTTTCTTTTCTTGTTTTTATTTTCCCGAGGGTCGATTGTAAACAACCTCTCTGCCCCTTCGGGGTAGGGGTAAGGTCTGCGTACGCATTACCCTCCCCAGACTCCACTTTGTGGGACTTTACTGGGTAGTTGTTGTTGTTGTTGTATATCAAGAAGATAATGAATGCTAATTTATTATAACAAGCAGATAGATTAATGGGAGAAAACATACCAACACTGCACAAGACAAAGCCTGACAAAATATCATCTTCCTCTACTCCAGATAACCTGACACGTACGTTTTCCCCAGGACCAACATGCCTTACTTTGTCTTCATCACAGAATATGGCAAGAACTTTTACAGCAGCCTACAAAACAGCTGGTGAGATGAATTTCCTCAAGTATCTCATCAATCACAAAACTCAATACAGTTAAGGTATAAAAGGTCCAAAGGATAGCACCTTATTTGGCATAACCAATAGATTATCACCTTCACGTATGCTCCCAGACTCAATTTTACCCATAACGACAGTTCCCATGTCTTTGAATTTGTCAATAATAGGGATTCTGCAAAGAAAATGGAAATTGAAAAACAAGTAAACAACTTGGCAAAAGTTCAGAAGGAAATTTCCAGAAAAGAGAAGTAAGAGGAGTTGCTTATCATCCGGTGAAGGAAACAAGAGAGATAATGCATTGAAAATAAAAGATTAAAAATATATTGCAAATAGAAGTGTATAGTATATTGCAAATAGAAGTATAGAACTTGCAAATCTTACTCCTTTGCCCCTTCTTTGCAATTTACTCTAAATTTAGATTTTTCTTTCACATTTAAAGGTACAGTGCAAATAGCGCTTGCAAGTCTTACTCCTTAGACCCTCTTTTACTTCCCAAGATTAAGTTCTAATTTTCTTTCACACATTTCTACTTTCGCTTTGATGCTTTGCTGGTGTTCCCGCAAATCAACATTTTGGGAAAGTCCGAATAACATAGAATAGAACTTGCAAGTCTTACTCCTTTGCCCCTTCTTTGCAAATTTACTTAAGTTTAGATTTTTCTCTCACATTTAAAGGTACTGTGCAAATAGAGCTTGCAAGTCTTACTCCTTAGACCCTCTTTTACTTCCCAAGATTAAGTTCTAATTTTCTTTCACACATTTCTGCTTTCACTTCAATGCTTTGCTGGTGTTCCCGCAAATCAACATTTTGGGAAAGTCCGAATAACATAGAATAGAACTTGCAAGTCTTACTCCTTAGACCCTCTTTTACTTCCCAAGATTAAGTTCTAATTTTCTTTCACACATTTCTGCTTTCACTTCAATGCTTTGCTGGTGTTCCCGCAAATCAAGTTTCATAGATGAAAAAAGGGAGCAGGCAGCACACAAACAAGGTTTATCACTCTACCTAAGACAGAAAAGAATTTTGTTTTCCACAATAAGAAATGAAAAGAGTATCACAACCCTCAAGAACAAGCGTATAACAAACTCTTTATATTGTGATTCGTTAAAGACTGTAGAGCAAAATTAACTAGAAAGTTAGTGCTGAATTAGGAAATATGGGTAGAGCAGTGATAAAAAAAGCGAGCAAGCGAAGCGGAGCGGAAGGGTCAGCGCTTCTACCATTAAAAGCGACTCTGGTACGAAAAAGCGACCGCTTCTTGGTAAAAAGCGAGAAGCGGTGAAGCGAGGAGAAGCGAGCGAAGCGGACGCTTTTTTAATTAAAATACCCAACAGCCCTATTTAATTAAAAACTTGGTATCCTGTTTTAGTTTGGACTCTGTACTTCTTCGACTTCTTCACCAGCAAGAAACTAGGGTTCCTCTCTTCTTCTTCAACAATACACCAGGTATGTTTCTGCACTTTTTATTTTCATTCTTCTTGTTCTTCTTCTTTTTCTTTCTAAACGTCCAAAAAGCGCTGAAATGCTGGCGAATTTTTTTCAAAATAATTCTGCCCAATTTTTCCAGTTTCTGCCTAATTTCTGCCCAATTTCTGCAATCTTGTAGAAGAATAGGATGCTCATTTTATGCTTTAATTGATTCTACTCTTTAATTTTTTTAATTGAAGTATTGAACATTTGCTTACAATTACATGTATGGTCTATGCAGTATTTATTTTAATTTTTTTTTTAATTCCGCTTCACTTAAAAAAAGCGAGCGCTTCGCTTCTCGCTTCTCGTGATATGGGAGTTGTCGCTTTTCCTCGCTTCACGCTCTTCACAACACTGGGGTAGAGCAAGAAAACAGAAGCAGGAAGATGCCACGGGATTAGCAGAATGGGTTCTAGAAGTACCTTAATGGACCATTAGGATCTCTAGGTGGAACTTCGACTGCATCAAGGGTTTCAAAGAGACATGGACCATTCCACCATGGGCATACACTTTTCTCCATTCTAGTTTTCAGATTTGAACCCAAAAGCCCAGAGATAGGAAGGAACTGAACATCTGATATTCGAGCGCAAAAAAGAAACAGAAATCAAACATCTGCAACTTAGCTAATATGTAGAATCTTTAACAAAGTAGAGAATAACAGTCAACAGATTCACATTCAAGATGTGAAGATAAATAAGATTCAGCATTCAAGATTAGAAAAATAATGGTTGGTTCCTACAACAACATACCCAGTATTACCGTCTGTGGGATCTGGGGAGGGTAGTGTGTACTCAGACTTTACCCCTACTTTGTGAGGATAGAGAGTTTGTTTCCAATAGGCCCTCATCTCAGGAAAGCATAAGCACCCACAGTAATAAAAAATGGCTGGTGTCTCAACATGCCAAAGAAGATCATCCAAAAGAGTATTCTTTTCCAAGATATTTGGAACATACTTAAAAAGTACTCCCTATGTTTCATTTTATGTGACCCTGTTTAATAGGGCACGGAGTTTAAGAATGGAAGACTTTTGAAACTTGTGATCTTGAACATGCCAAAACATTTATATTGCTATAAGACTTTTGAAACTTGTGGTATGAAAAATGTCATAACATTTGTTGGGTTATAAAAGCTTATCATTAAGGATAAAATAGAAGTTTATTAAAATCTTCCATATTAAGAAAGAGTAATCTGGAACGGACTACTCTCTACTCTCTACTCTCTCCTCTCTCCTTCTATCTCTCTCTCTATATATATACATATATATAGAGAGAGAGAGAGATACTGGTGTCTCAACATGCCAAAGAAAATCATCCAAAAGAGTATTCTTTTCCAAGATATTTGGAACATATTTAAAAGGTACTCCCTATGTTTGACAGGGCAGGGCACGGAGTTTAAGAAAGGAGGACTTTCGAAACTTGTGATCTTAAACATGCCATAACATTTATATTGCTATACGACTTTTGAAACTTGTGGTATCAAAAATGTCATACCATTTGTTGGGCTATAAAAGCTTATCATTAAGGGTAAAATGGAAGTTTACTAAATTGCTTCCATACTAAGTAAGGGTAATTTGGAACGAACTAAAAAGAAATTAGATAGCATAAACTGAAAAGAAGGGCGTCATCACTTTACTTCCTTTACTTCAACTTAGATAGTCAGCTTGAATCAATATGTGGGTAAAGTTTTTTCTTAAAAAGAATACCTGTAGGTAATGTTGAAAATGTAATTTTACCATATCAACTGGATAAATGGCTCGAGAAACAAGTAAACCCTAGTTACTTTATACTGGAAGGCTATAATAGCAAGATCTTATGTAGAATTCTTTCAAAAAAAGCACTCAGTGATTCATAACAAATCGCTTCAACACATCTAAATCACAAACAGCACCAAACAAAGAGGCAACCTGCATCTTTACCTTTCTTGACATTGTACCCAGAAGACCTCAAGAATGGAACCATTTTTGACTCAATCTCATCGTACCTGCATGAATCAACTGGATCAAAATTAGTTGCTAGAATATATCGGATATTGATGATAATGCACAATTCAAACAGTAGACGGAAGATCACCTTTCTTTAGACCAATTGACAGTAGGATCATCCATCTTATTTACAACAACAAGAAGCTTTGTAACTCCTAGAGTCTTTGCCAGTTGAACATGTTCACGTGTTTGCCCACCTCTTTCATATCCAGTTTCAAATTCACCCTTTCTAGCAGATATAACCTTCACAACAGAGCAGACAATGATCAACAACTACTACTCCTCAATCCCAAACTAGTTGGGGTCGCCATATGAATCCTCACTGTCAATTTCGCTGTATTTGGACCCATTTCATTCCAATATTCAATAATTTGGCAAAAAGAGTTTCAAATATAGAGTCAATTCACACATCAAAGACTTAACCAGTATAGGCAAAAGTTTTTACCAGCACGCCTATATCGGCTTGAGATGCTCCACTGATCATATTGGGGACATAGCTCTTATGACCCTGGTGACAAATGGAGCATAATAAAAAAGTAGATTTAGAGAGAGAATGGAAGCAAAAGTTGAAGAGTACATAAATTACCAAGAAAATTACAATTTACATAAAGTTACAGGCAGAATATATTTTTAATATTGACTTATAATAGCCATGATAATTGTTTTTTTCCAATATTTAAAAGGTTGTTTCGAAGCACTATCTATTACACCTCAAATCATTATTTATCATTTCTTTTCCTTTTTTTCTTTCTTCTTTTTTCTTTTTTCTTTTTCTTTTTTTCTTCTTTTTTTTTTGGGTAACTAACCAGCTTTTATTAATCACCAAGTAAGAATATACAAAACCATAGCTTAACTAACTCAATAAGCTATCTAAATATCTACAGATCATCAAACCACAACAATCAGCTAACTAGAAAAGAAAAGTCAGCAGTATGCTCCTATTAGTTCTGATTGTTGCCCTCACATTACAACATATGCAGCATAACGACAGAACCCTGGAAGAAACTCCCATCTTAGCCTAGTGTCAATCAGTCTATTAGTAGCTCTTTGAGATTCTAATATGGTTTCATTAATAAAATGAAAAACTAAACCTTGTCCTAACCTTTTCGACTTTCTTCTTACCATGCAGTAACTATAGGATCCAAGGCTCAAAATGACAAAATTGTAAACCAAAAGTGAAGAAGATTTAGAAAATTGAAACACTGTTGAAGACAATCTCAAGAAAATGTAAAACAGGAGATGAACATCAAACTTTCACGACGACGCAAAAGGAATTCATTAATGATTTATCAGTGTGGGACTTCTTTCTAAACCCAATTTCCACTTATTAGTGTAATATCTAAAAGAAAAGGTCTAAATAATACAAAATAGACTCTGCCGCTGAGTTATATCCCTTCACCGCCCATCAAGAAATGGAACTGACTAATCCTAAGTCAAAGGGTCGAACTTCGTTTAACATTTCCGGAAAGCCCGCCTATTTGCCAAGCAGACACTCGGTTTTAGATAAAGGAAAACTTTCTATAGATTTTTGAAACCATGGGGCAAGCAGCACCCATCATGCACATAAAATCTATGTTGCGCGGACTCTCCAAAATGTTGCCGCACCTGTGTCGGGTCCTCCAAAAATACACTACTATTGGAGGATCCGACACGCACCCTACGACATTTTCGGAGAGTCCGAGCAACATAGCATAAACTCATCATTTAATACTCATACCTATTCTTCCTGCGTACAAGGTAAACGGTAAACCAGAGGAAGAATTAGGATTCAAAGTTACCGGGGCATCCAGAATTGTAAATCTTGTAGTATCTGTTTCAAAATGTGCTCTTCCTACTTCAACTGTTATTCCCTGAACAGAAATTCACAAACAAGAAACACAGAAATGCCACTCGTAAGCAACTCCCACCAATTCCAGCCCAAGAAAAGTTAAGTTATATACCAATTTAGGTACAAAACAAATAAATAAAGAAGACAATACCTTCACCCTCTCCTCTTCATTTGTATCCATTATATAGGCCATATACCTAAAAGGAAAAAATGAAAAGTGAAATTAAGAAGCTAAAGGAATAGCCAATAATCGATTAACGACAAGGACCAGAGAGTCATTCCAAATGAAAAATTTATCTTCGTTCTTTAGTAGGATTATACATCCTACACAAACCATATACAACCAATTCTAGAAACTATGGCAAGTTATGATGAGCAAAGACTAGCCCGAACACTTTGATTTCTGCAAGTAAACCAAAAAACAAGAAGTTTAAGAAAAACCTTTTTTTTAAATAAAAAGAAGGATGAAAGCAACCAAGAACAAGCAATCTTTTTCATTTCCGACCTCCCAACACTTAGCTCAGTCAGAAGGTCATGGGACCTGCACAGCTGCATTACACAAAGAACCACACATGCACACACACAAAGTACTTTCTGGAACAACAAAATGTTCACAAGCAATCAGCTCCCATATGCCAGCAATGCGTGCAAATTAACTAGCACATAATTCTAATTCCAAACTAAATTACAAATTAGTGAACCTATATAATCCCATAAAAATGAAGCAACATCTAGTGTTCCTTATCTCCCTAAATTACAATCTCCTAATTGTCATTCTGTGGCTGCACTTCTTGTCATTCACATTTGACAAAAGAGTCAACAAAGGCAAACTATCACAATTTGCATGTGAAATTGCCAATAACCAACTACTTCTTGCATAAGATCCTGCAGAAAGCAGCAAATGATAGTGACCAAACTTACTTTATACTATTTTTCTCCTGACACCAACAACTTTCAAATGTATGGATGATGCAAGTAGTTTATTAACAAAGTGTTCTGGGTTAGCCCTTGTCCATTTGCCATTGGTAATCAGTAGATTATGATAATTACAACCATAATTCATCTAACAGATGAGATAGTATAAAAGGATCATGATAAACCAAGCTTCATATTGAGAATCTTATCACAGGTTGTTCTAAGAACCAGGAGAACACCATGAATTGTGCAAAAAGCTATACACAAGCTCCACCAATTAAGGAACACTGAAAGCATAAGTTGACTATAGTAAGCTAGTAAAACCTTACCAGCTCTCTCTGTTTTTATCCTTTGCTTCTCTCTCGTACTTCTGTATAGTACGGTCATCAACTTGACCACTAAGTAATAGTATTTGCCCTCCAATTGTCGACTTTCCAGCATCTGCAGGTGATACGGAAAACTCTTAGTTATGAATTTTTTTTTATCAGGCTTAGTAATAATTATATGATGTTCCTAAGTTAAACAATTAGATTTCCTCTTGCCAGTTCCTATCAGCTTTGTGAAGTCTTTGCCAACTTTCACATAAGAAAAAGATAGTGATCTTGCATTCTACAGACTGTGCATGCAGAAATGGCTTGTACTAGTTCGAATAAGTAGCGCACAACTTACCTACTTTAACCAAAATCTCAAACATCACAGTTTTTTCTATTCCACACACGCCACACCGACATCTCAAGCAACAGCTAACTTGTGATGAAAGCAAGAATGGGGAAGGATTTAGAGCAGATAATTTTCCCTTAATAAAGAAAGATCCCCAAACACTGGCGTGGAGGAAATAAACAAAATGCCAAAACATATCGGTCCTAAATTATAGAACGATGTCAGTACAAGAAAAAAATAGTAGTAAACACTACTGAACCAACAGTTATTTAATATTCCTTTTCCTCTTCTAGCATATTATCTAGTTTGCTTTACTGTCCTTCTTGATACTTCGAAGAGCTATAATCGTCAAGCTTCACTATGATGACAATCATGAATCAAGCGGATCAGAAAAAAATAAGACTTACCCACATGACCAATAAATACCACATTCAGGTGTCTCTTTTTATTGACTTCAACCTCATCTTGAATATCTTCTGGGGGTGAAGCTTCTTTGCCAGCAATACCCTTTGGCTCAACATTCTTTGGCTCCAAGTCCGGATGTGCTTCATCTTTCAACTCTGAAACCAACAACAAAGTAAACACTTACATACCAGTTTCATTAATATGGTTTCAGTAATCTAAAGAAAATCATCTTTCTCCCAAACAATCTTAAGTCTAAATAAACCAAAACTTTACTCCCCTCTATTTCTTTTTCTTGATAACTTAAACACATCAAAATTCCGTAGGAGTAATGAAAAAGTAAGCAGATAATGAGCTTTGAAAACATAAGAGTCTAGAACAACTCTCATTGAAGTGTGGCTGGCTGCTTGAAGATCTCAAAAGGAATTCTCTCAAGGTTAATTTTCATATATTCACTACCGTAAATGACGCACATCACCAGATACAAAATAGTTTTTTCTGGCAATTTAGTGTCATACTAATAAGCATAGGGGCATAGCCTTCCAGATAAATCTTCTTCTAAGCTAAATCAATATATATTCTCTCACAGAAAAGAATAGAGAGAGAGAGAGAGAGAGGCACAAGTGGCAACAGATATCTCTTTTGACCAGTACAGCTATCACCACGCAACATTGACATCTTTATGCAACGCAAAGCCACCATTTTAGGGCAGATGACCAAACCACTTCAGTTCATTTCAGCATGATTCTTTTCCAAACAGTCACTTCAAAAAAAAAAACTTCCCCTATAAATTATTTAACCAGATTCCAAACTCTAAAATATACAGGCAGAAATTAACAGGGTGCCCATCATCCAAAAGTAACACTGAACCGTCATTAGCGTCAAAATAGATACATAATCATCCAAAATAGCATTGGTGCAAGATATTGTTACAGGGGAAGCAGTGTTTTAAAAAGCGGAAAGTGCAACCAGGCGACAAGGTTCTTCGGGCTTGAAGCAAAGTGAGAAATGAAGTGCACACTTCTTTGAAGTAGAGTGCACAGTTCCAGAAAATTGAAAAATACCAAACATATGTGAAGTTCAGTAACTATAATAATCACATTGCAACAAAAATAAGTGATTTCAATATCCAATATACAATAATGTCAATATCAATCCAACTTCCCAAAGTTGAGATCCAAAGAGTCGGCCTCTTTTCATTTGAATCACGTTGCAATCATTGTTCAAACCACACATTTCTCTGAAGTGCATGCCACATGGCTTCATCCATGAGCTATAACCGCTTTAAGCCATGAAGTAATGGCTTTTAGTAACACTGACAGGGAGGAACAAAATGGAAGTAATGTTGAGTTCTACGCCCTAAAAACCCGGTACAACACGTATTCGAATTGGAATGGTTCCCCTTTTCATCCCCATCTATCTATCTCCTTGCCGAAACTTTTTTCCCTGACGGGTATGAAGAAAACTTCTCTCTGAAAGGCTGCTAAACAAAAAATCTGTCAGCCGATGACCTCTTCCTCTAATCGTTTCGCTCAGTTTACCCTCATTTTTTCTTCTTCCCTTTTCCATTATTAAAGCATTTTTTTCTGGTAGATTCTTTATGAATCAAAAGCAATCTAAACTTTTTATTTGGCATTGATATTAAGGGCCTGCTAATGCATCAGATAACAACTAGGCCAAAAAATGCTTTAACGATGCGGATACCCCAGTCAAGAAGATCAACAAGAATCAACAACAACATAAAAGACTAAGCTCAACAAAAACCAGGTGACACATAACCTGTTCGCTAATCTACCTACCATCTTCTGGCATATCCGGCTTTTCATCATCGTCTGCCTCCCTCTCTTCCGCCGTGGCACTATCCTCTACCATTTAATAAACATTCAAAAATTCATCCATAATGTTCCCAATATTATAAATGGAGGATATGAAAGCAGGGGGAAAAAGTATATCTATCAGCCAATATATATATATATATATATATAACAAACGTACAACATACCAAATAGAGATTATCAGCCGAAAATAACAATTGAGTCTAACAACCTTTACTAACTTAAAACCAAGAAAAAAAGAGAGAGAGAACCTTTTCTCTTGTTTTGGAAGAAAAGGTTGTTAAGTGTTGAAAAAACAAATTATGCCTTGAGCAATATTTACAAGTTCTTGAAAACTTGTTGATTGTTGAAAAGATAATAAGTGATCGCAAAAATCTTGAATTTGGAACTCTTGTGAATATTTTCTTGTGTGCATTACCATCCAACGCTAAAAGCATAGACTCTGATGAAGCCTATTGAAAAGAGTGATCTGAAGGACTCTCACATTGTCACTCGTACTTAACACCCCCTCCCCCCTTTTCTCTTGTTTTGGAAGAAAAGGTTGTTAAGTGTTGAAAACACAAGGTATGCCTTAAGCAATGTTTACAAGTTCTTAAAAACTTGTTGATTGTTGAAAAGATAATAAGTGATCATGAAAATCTTGAATTTGGAACTCTTATGAATATTTTCTTCTGTGCATTACCATCCAACGCTAAAAGCATAGACTCTCACATTGTCCTCCCTCCCCCTAATCTGGAAAAAAGTCTTAACACGCACCTCACAGCCCAAAGAAGCAAGAAATCATCTCAATATACACAACAATAAGCCTTTATATTAAACCACAAGAAGTTTCAATGTTGTGTGTAATAATTACAAATCCTTGTAGAGGGAGGGATCAATTTAAATCATAGGTTTAGCTATAATATCCTAGCATCAGAGCCATAGCAATGAGGAAACACATCCAAATATACAAGCAAATAGTCACTCAAGAACAAGCAAAGGGCAAGAACATTAGTGAACTTGCTACAAACCTCCATTAGTTTTTTCAGGTTTTATAGCTTCTTCGGGCTTTCCGTCTTCCACGTTAACCATCACGCTATCTTCTGCTAACATTCAAATCACATATTAGACAATTCAAACTGGTCAGCTCTGATGAAAAGCGGACGAACAATCTATGGCTACTGAATAAATCATAAAACTGCTATAATTTGTTATACCGGATGAATCAAGCTGCAGAGCCTTGATGTCCTCTTCAATATTATCTATCACATCAAACAACCAAAAAGCATAAAATCCATTAATCAATCTGAAAATTACTGAGTATTACTACTATATAATTATTGAGTTCTCCTAAAGTAAAGGACGGACTTTCGATTTTGACACAAAATAAACAGCTTCGAATCTAAAAGTGAAAATTAGATGCAACAATAAACCCTAGGTTGCATTAATGATAGAGTAAATGAAGATCTGGCACCTAACATAGAAATTCGCAGTGAAATAAAGTACATACCCATGGCAGTGAATTGAGTAAAGGACACTTAGGGTTTCTGCTTGCGGTAACAAGAAGCTGAACAAATCCGAGGGCTGCTTATGGAACTCAACTGGTGGATGCTGTCTTCATTTGCAAATTTATATCGCTCGTTGAAACCGTAACATGGGGTTTTAGGACCGGTTCAGATATTAAACCGGCCTGTCAAACTAATATCTTTACTTTATTTTCTGACTGTAGTAAACGATTAAATTATATTAAAGAAAACATGTAAAAGCATTCAAATTAGTGTTTGGTTATAAAAATTTGGTTTTCACATATTAAGAATTTGAAGTTTGGAGAACTGATTCGACAAATATTTCAAAATTCAAATCAAATAAAATTACTCTTTAGCCACAAAACTTGATAAACGGGCTCTCTAATTTGGTTTTCCGTTGTATTTGGGATGATTAAGAGCCCGTTTGGACATAAAATTTTACGTTTTCTCGAAATAAGTGTTTGGCCATAAAATTTTCAATTTTCAGAAGATGAATTTTGGAATTTTCGAAAATATGAAAAACTCCAAAAGGTTGTGTTTCAAAATTTGCACTCAAATCACTCACAAAACTTCAAAAACAACCCAAAATAATATTTATATCCAAACACAACTCTAAATTTCAAATACCATTTTCACTAAAAAATTATTTTTTCCTTTTTCTGAAATTTTACAATTTTTATGTCCAAACGCCCACTATGTTCCTGTTAGGATAACTTTTCACACTTTTTTTCAAAAATAAAAATATTATTTGTTCATGAAATCTATAATATTTTGAAAGATATCTTATTTTCAAGTTTCAAAATTGGTTTGGGCCAGTTTTTTGGTGAAATTTTTTTTTCTCTCACAAAACTTTAATTTTTTTTTTTCGAGTAAAATATGTTCAATCGTAGGTTCAATTTTCAAACATTATTTTTTAACACAACACTACAAATAAATTATTTGCAAATGTTGGAGGGATAAAATGATTTACTATATAGGTCATTTTGTTTCATAACAATCTCAACCCTTGATTTCATTGATTGCTTCAACAAACACTAGGGATGTGTTTGGTATGACGGAAATCATTTTTCGGAAAATATTTTTTCATTTTTCACTGCTTGATTGTACAAAATAGTTTGAAAAATATTTTTTAAGATATAATATTTTTTTGAAATTGGAGGAAAATGACTTCCGAAAACATTTTTTTAAAACTCTACCTACTCTCACACTTACCCCAACCCCCCACCGCCCGAAAAAAATTTCTATTTTTTCGTTTTTCTACACTACCCACCCACCCCACCCTGCAAAAAAAAAT
>ML277905.1:37563-132164 GCA_005239495.1 Nicotiana undulata
TATAATTTTCGTGTAATTATTTAGGGAAATAGGATTAATATTATGTTTTATTTTCCTTGTATATCTTACGGAAATCGCAATGGAAATATGTTTCACATTCATGCTTCTTTCTTATCGGGAAACTTACAATTCTAAGATGTATTATTGAAAGTAAGAGATTTTATACATAAGTGAATATATATATATATATATATATATATATTAGTTATTATTTTTAAGAGCGGCTAAAAATATACTCATATGTCTTCTATATTAATTGGGTAATTACTTATTAGACTGGAAATAAAAATAAAAAACGTAAAATAAAAAAATGTTACCGAAAAATTTATTTTCTGACCACTATAAATTTTGTGTGAGTTAGTGAAAGTTTTATGATTTTAGTGTGAGAAAAAAAGGTTATATGACTTCGGTGAGAAAAAGTCATAATTATATGATTTTTGTGTGAAAAAATAAAGTTATATGACTTTGGTGAAAAAAATCATAGTTATATGACCATTTGTAAAATTTACCCCATTATATTTTCGTTGTACCCTAGTTTTATACTCGGTGAGTAACAACCACATATATTATTCTCAGTCAAAGTAATGTTAAACAATACACAATAAGAAGAAACAATAACATTTGGCTCCCGTTTGGCCATAGATTTTGTCAAGTTTTTTCAAAATATTTTTGACAAAACATGTTTGTTTATATATTTTATCCATGTTTTAGCAGATTTTGAAAATAAAATTTCCAAATACCAAAATTAGCTCTATACCTGTTTTTGACCCAAGATATTACTATTGGATTTTTTAATAATTTCAAAAATTACCCCAAACTTATGTATTTTATAAAAACCACACCATCTATTATGACCCAACTAATCCACCAGCTAATTACTCCATCATTTTCATTCGGACTGATGAATCTTGTAATATTATTGCAATTTGACGAATTATAGTGTCAAGTAATTATATTATTATGAGATGATATTAAAATATCATGTCATTGTTTTAGGATTGTGTATTATGTACTTCATTATAAAAATGATAATTTTGTGCCAAACTTATCTATGTTCGTGAATATGGTTTGTGATAATGATATGTTCTGCATATACAAGATTAGCAAGTTTGTTTGATATTATTGGATATTTTCTATAGTGTTTAGAACTTGTGGTTATAAATCACCTTTCATAGTTTTTCAAAATAAAAAGTGAAATATATTTTGAAAAATTATGTCCTAAACAGATTTCATATTCAAACCAAACTTTACCAAAATAAAAAAAATTCAGACAAATTTGAGAATCTACAGCAAACACTAGCTTAGTGTAATTGTAAATTTCAACATCTATGTCTTTTTATTTAAGCTAATCTTAGTCCTAATATTGTACGACATTAAACAAAATTGTAACGATCCAAACGGTTATTTTTCTTTCTAGAACCTCGTTCCTCTATATAAGACTCCTCGTATGTGCTTTTACTATTTTACGACTTGCGGGGATGGTTAGCTTGAGATTTGAAAGGGTTCCGGTTGAAATCGGAACAATTGGTTCCTTAAGTTGGCCTTAGAAGGCCAAGTTTGACTTCGGTCAATATTTTGAGTAAAAGACCTCGGAATCGGGATTTAACGATTCCAATAGGTTCATATGATAGATTTCTAACTTGGGTGTATGCTCCGATCGAGTTTTGGATGACCCGGGAGTGTTTCGGCGCCTAATAGTGAAAATTAGTTCTTTGAAGGTTTAGAAGTTATTTAAATTTGGTTTGGAGCGGGGTTTGATGATATCGAGGTCCAAACGCAATTTCGAGTATGAAATAGTTCCATAATGTTATTTAAGACTTGCACGCAAAATTTGGTGGCATTCCGAGTTGATTTGATAGGAATCGGACGAGCGTAAGTCTTTTTAAAAGTTTTTGAGTTCATGAGTCAATTCATGTGTTTTTATGTCCGATTCGTAGTTTTTGATGTTATTTCCATGTTTTGATCGCTCGAGCGAGTTAGTATGAGATCATTAGACTTGTGTGGGTAGTTGGTGTGGAGCCCCGAGGGCTCGAGTGAGTTTCAGACGTGTGGTAGGAGTTGAGAACACATCAGTTTTCATGTGTGAGTGTCGGCGCTGCAGGTCTCGCAAATGCGAGAAATAGTTCGCATTTGCGAAGAAGCTTGACTTGGGCAGTGTTCGCATTTGCGACACCTGAGCCGCACTTGCGACCTCAGCAGTGTTCGCATTTGCAACACTTTCGTCATATTTGCAACCTCAACAGCTGAAGCCCAAGGTTCATATTTGCGATGATTTTGTCGCATTTGCTAACCCAGTGTCACAAATGCGACATCATAGGCCTATGCCCAACTCATTTAATGCGCGATTTGGGTCATTTATCTCACTTTTCTTTCATCTCTTGGGCGATTTTGGGAGCTTTTGGAAGAGAATTTTCACATTGCACTTTGAGGTAAGTAATTGATAACTTGGATTTTTTGCCTTGTTTTCCGTTCTTCTAGACCTAAGTTTTGGTTATAATTATATATAAAGTAGCCCCGAAAACTTATATGTTGTGCTTGATGCTGGATTGAACCAGAAATGATGACATTCAGTCAAGAATAGGCTCAAAACAGGAGTGAATCTAGCACAAGTACCAAGGACAACAAAATTGATCAAGTAAAGAACCACCGTGGTCGTTGTCCTTGTTTCGCTGTCTGTAGTGGCATGATTCAGAGAGGTGGATTTTAAGGGTCAGCTCACTGCGGCCGCAGTCCATATTTCGCGGTCCGCGGTTCCAAGCTTCAGAGAGGGTTTTTCAAGGCAATTCTCACCGCGGCCGCGGTCCATGTTTCGCGGTCCGCGGTCGAGCATTTTCAGAAGCCCAGTGGTTAAGCACCCAGTTGTCTTTCGCGGACCGCGGTCGTGTTTTCGCGGTCTGCGGTGGCCTCGTAGGGGCATTTTTGTCCGAAATTCTAGCAGACTATAAATAGCTTATTTTGTAATTTCTTTACATACCTTGTAATTTCTGAAGTAGAGAGCACGTGAATACTTTTGGGTTTTCATCTTTTTAGCTTTAATTGTATTTTTAACATTGAATCTTCAATATCTTTGTTAAGAATCAATTAATGGGTTCTCTTTCTTCTCTATCATTGCTTCTATCTTTGATTATGAATAGCTAGACCCATTAGTTAGGGTTGTGGCTCAACCCTAGTGTGAGTATATAATGGATTTTTGAATTTAAGGTTGGGAAATTAATGGGTGTTGGCTATTTAGGCTAATTTAGGGTTCTTATTGCCATAATTAATAGTTGCAAACACTAATTAGCCTTTCCATGATTGGGTCCTTCTCGAGAAAGAGGACTTGAGTCTAGAAAATTAGCCTAATAGGGAATTAGGGCATTATCAAGAGATTGGTAGTCCCAATCAATTGGGTTAAACCCAGAAATGGTAAAACCCTACTTGAGCCCTAATTAACGGGTTAAACCTCTAGAGAGTAATACCCTACCTAAGTCTCAATTGCTTGATTAATTGATACCCAATTGGCCTCGAGAGAGGTAATTAGGGCAAAGCCACTCAAACTAACGAGAGGTATAGAGTGGGTATGTTCGTGCATTGGTTATAGTTGTATCCCTAATCAATGTCCCAACCTTAGAATTGAAATTCGTTATGTATCCACTAGGCAAAGGTCACGACCCTAGTGCCTTTATCATCATCAGAAAACAACGCCAAAAACAATATAGCCATTAATTAGCATACAATCAATAGAATATACTTAGCATAGTTCAAACCAAGCAAATGTTTAGAAGTGCAATTAGAAACACTCGACCCTTCTAGATTACTTAGACACTCACTCCCATTATAGACTCCCTGTGGATTCGATCCCGACCATTCGGGTAAAAGCTACACGATCCTTGCCTTCCTACTTATATAGTAGTGTGGGTGAGGCGTGATCACTTTTTGGCGCCGTTGCCGGGGACTCTAACGGTGTGACTATCTTTGTGACTAGAAGCGTAGCGTGTTTTTCATTCCTTCTATTTTTTTAACTTCCTTGTTTTATTTACTTAGGTACAATGGTTGATCCACTGGGAAATGTGATTGCGGGGGAGGAGGTATATGATAATCAGGAAGAGGAAATCAATCAACTTCCTCCACAAAGAAGGGGCCGACATGCCAACAACCAAGATGATATTCCAAACCCTCCCCCATCTCCACCTCCTAGAGTTGCCCCTCGGGTCCTACCAAACGAGGGGTACGCAAGTGCCATTGTCCCGTCGAGGATTCGGGCGGGGAACTTTCAAATCACAAATGTTATGCTTACTCTCCTTGAACAACGAGGGTATTTCACCGGGGTCGCGCATCAAAATGCCTACAAGCATCTCAAGGGCTTCGTGGATACTTGTTGGGGGAGTAAACAAACCAATGTCTTGGAGGATGCACTTAGACTCCGATTGTTCCTCTTCTCTCTTCGGGGGAAGGAACTCGATTGGTTGGAGCGTCTTCCCAATCACTCAATCTCAACTTGGGACGAGCTCGCGGATAAATTCATTGCAAAGTTCTTCTCCCCAAGTCATATGGCGGCACTCTGTGATGAGATTTTGGCATTCAAACAAGAGCCAAACGAGCCATTGCACGAGATATGGGAACGATATAGAACCATGGTGAAGGAGTGTCCGAATAATGATATGACCGAGGCTATGATACAACAAACCTTCTACCGGGGAATCAACACCGTAAACCAATGTGTGGTCAACCAATTGGCCGGAGGTAATTTCATGAAGTTGACCTACCCGGAGGCATGTGAAGTTCTTGATGAAATGGCCGACACATCTTCGGCTTGGCAAAGTAGAGCGAATGTGCCTCAAGGGGAGACCGGTGTGAATAGTCTCCACAAGGAACTCCAAGAGAAAGGGCAAGCAATTGTCGAGCTCACAACAACCATGAACCAACTTGCTAAAGCCCAAATCCAACAATTGCAAGGGCCGAAGCAAGTGAATGCTATGGAAGGAGTGAATATGCAAGGAAACCAAATGAGACCCCGGGGGAGTGCTAGGCAAAACCGTGGAGATCAAGGTGATCAAGGGCGGAGTGGTCATGACCAAGATGAGGATTATGATGACCAAGATGAAGATGGTATGTATGCAAACAACTACCAAGGGCAAGGTAATAGTCAAAGTAACAACCAAGGTTGGAGAAATTAGGGTAATAATCAAAGCTGGGGGAATCAAAGGCCACAAAACTGGAACAACAACAATGCTAGGAATTGGAGCAATATTAATGATCGTCAATGGAACAACAATAATGACCGGCAGTGGGGGAACAACAACGAGGAGAATTGGAGTGGAAGAAACAACAACAACAATTGGGAAGGCGAAGGTAGTCGGGGGTCGGGCTTTCAAAGGCCCCTGATGTACCAACAACCAAGCAACCCTCCTCCATATCAATCTCAAGGTCAAATTCTTCAAGCTCGGATATGGGTCGAATAGAAAACATGTTCAAACAGATGATGGAGAAGAATGCAGACTCAGACGCCCAGTTGGCCTCCCACAACACCTCTATTCGGAATCTCGAATTACATATGGGTCAAATTTCACATGCCTTAAACACACGCCCGAAGGGTGCACTTCCGAGTGATACGGTGGTGAACCCCAAGGGTGGGAATAATAACCATACCGGTCATGCCATGGCGGTGACTACAAGGAGTGGGAAAGGTGGTGAAGCAAGTACTTCGGGGCAAAATAAGATTATTGTTGATGATGAAGACATGACTCAAGAAGAGTCACCGGTTGATGTGGAATAAGTGATGGATGAGCCAAGAGAAGGTGAAGTAAGAATTGACATTCATGACAATGGGGAGGACTTGGAAAGGAATGTGAACCCGTCTAGAGAACATATTATTGACATGCCGGAGCCGGTGGCCCCACAAGCCAAGGCACCATTTCCTAGGCCACCTCCTCCCTACCCTCAAAGATTGGCCAAACAAAAGCAAGAGACTCAGTTCAAGAAGTTCATTGATATGATGAAGAGTCTCTACATCAATGTACCATTGGTAGAAGCTTTGGAACAAATGCCTGGATACGCTAAGTTCATGAAGGACTTAGTGACTAAAAAGCGGTCCATGGAGTGTGAGACCATCAAGATGACTCACCAAGTGAGTGCTATTGTTCACTCCATGGCACCAAAACTTGAGGATCCGGGTGCCTTTACTATTCCTTGCACGATTGGGAGTGCATACTTTGCAAAAGCCCTATGTGATCTTGGGGCAAGTATTAATTTGATGTCGTATTCTGTGTTTAAGACTTTGCGCATCGGACAACCTAGGGCGACTTCTATGCATTTGCAAATGGCGGATAGGTCGATGAATAGGCCCCTAGGTATTATTGATGATGTGCTAGTGAGAGCGGACAAGTTTATATTGCCAGCAGATTTTGTCATCCTTGACTGTGAGGTTGATTTTGAGGTCCCCATTATCTTGGGGAGGCCTTTCCTTGCCACCGGGAAGGCCTTGGTTGATGTTGAAGATGGGGAACTCACATTCAGAGTGGTTAATGAGAAAGTGGTCTTTCATGTATGCAAATCTATGAAGCAGACAATACTGAAGTTTGCTCTTTTATGGACCTCGTGTCTGAGGTTATTATTGATGATGCATGTGATATGATCCATATTGATGACCCTGTGGAGTTGGACCTATTGAATCATGAAGACTCCGTGGTGGATGGTATTATTGAAAGCACTCATGGCCTTCAAGGCATGGGGTCTTATTCTTATGCTCCAAGAAAATTGTCATTGGACTTGGAGAACTGGAAGACTCCACCAACAAGGCCCTCCATTGAAGAACCTCTGAATCTGGAGTTGAAGCCACTTCCTTCCCATCTCAGGTATGAATATCTTGGTCCCTCATGTACTTTACCCGTTATTCTTTCCTCTTGCTTAACCCAAGTGCAGGTAGACTCAACTTTGAAAGTGCTAAGGAGGAGGAAGAAAGCAATCGGGTGGACTTTGGCGGATATTCGGGGTATTAGCCCCGCCTTTTGCATGCACAAAATCATATTGGAGGATGGGGCCAAACCCTCCGTGGAACATCAAAGAAGACTCAATGAAGCTATGCAAGAGGTAGTGAAGAAGGAGATTATAAAATGGCTCGATGCGGGAGTTGTCTATCCAATTTCGGATAGCACTTGGATCTCTCCGGTCCAATGCGTTCCGAAAAAGGGTGGTATGACGGTGATCAAAAATGACAAAGATGAGCTCATTCCCACAAGAACGGTGATCGGATGGCGGGTGTGTATGGACTACCTCAACCTCAACAAGGTGACCCGCAAAGACCATTTTCCTCTACCATTCCTGGATCAAATGTTAGATAGGCTCGCGGGCTGGGCCTTCTATTATTTTCTCGACGGGTATTCTGGATATAATCAAATTTTGATCGCCCCGGAGGATCAAGAGAATACTACTTTTACTTGCCCATATGGCACTTTTGCCTTTGCTCGTATGTCATTCGGGCTTTGCAACACCCCGACCACTTTCCAAAGATGTATGATGGCAATCTTCACCGACATGGTGGAGGACTTTCTTGAAGTATTTATGGATGACTTTAGTGTCGTCGGGGATTCTTTTGACGAATGCTTGGGTAATCTTGATAGGGTCCTTGCTCGGTGTGAAGAAACGAATTTGGTCTTGAACTGGGAAAAATGCCACTTTATGGTGGAAGAGGGAATCGTATTGGGCCATAAGATTTCAAGAAATGGCATTGAGGTCGACAAATCAAAGATCGAGGTTATTTCAAAGTTGCCACCACCTACTTCAGTGAGAGGAGTCCGGAGTTTCCTTGGCCATGCCGGTTTTTACCGGCGCTTTATCAAAGACTTCTCTAAGGTGGTGAATCCATTATGCAAGTTTCTTGAGAAGGATGCTAAGTTCATTTTTGATGAGAATTGTATGCATTATTTTGAACTCTTAAAACACAAGCTCACTACTACTCCCATCATCACGGTGCCAGATTGGAGTGCACCCTTTGAACTTTTGTGTGATTCAAGCGATGTTGTTGTGGGTGTTGTGCTTGGACAAAGGGTGAACAAAGTTTTTCATCCAATCTACTATGCCAGCAAGACAATGAATTCTGATCAAATGAACTACACAGTCACAGAGAAGTAGCTTCTCGCTATAGTCTTCCCCATGGAGAAATATCACCCTTACTTGATGGGTGCCAAGATCATAGTTCACACTGACCATACGGCACTCCGGTACCTCATTACCAAGAAGGATTCCAAGGCAAGGCTTATGCGTTGGGTGTTGCTACTACAAGAGTTTGATTTATAGACCGCGGACCGAAAAGGGAGTGAGAATCAAGTAGCCGATCATTTGTCCCAGTTGGAGGAACAAGGACGTCCTTGTGGCGAACTTGAGATCAATGACAGTTTTCCGGATGAACAACTCCTTTCAATGTCAATGCAAAAGATGCCATGGTTTGCGGATATTGCTAATTTCCTCGTCACCGGTGTTGTCCCTTGTGAGATCTCTTCTAACCAAAGGAAGAAGCTTAGAAGGGAAAGCTTGGATTTCTATTGAGACGAGCCTTATCTATTCAAGATTTGCACCGACGGGGTGATCCGGATATGTGTACCGGAAGAAGAGAAACTAGCTATCCTTGAGTCTTGCCACTCCTCACCGTATGGTGGTCATCATGGAGGGGCAAGAACTGCCTCTAAAGTGCTTAGTTGTGGGTTCTTTTGGCCCACTTTGTGTAAGGACGCTAGCGATCTAGTAAAAAGGTGTGATGAATGCAAAAGAGTCGGGGGAATTTCCAAGAAGGACGAGATGCCTCTAAATTCAATTCTTGAAGTGGATATCTTTGACGTTTGGGGCATCGACTTCATGGGGCCATTCATGAGTTCGTGTGGGAACACGTACATCTTGGTAGCGGTTGATTATGTTTCTAAGTGGGTGGAGGCCGTGGCCTTACCAAATAATGAAGCGCGGAGTGTGATAGCCTTTCTCAAGAAGAATATCTTTACTAGGTTTGGCACTCCACGAGCCATCATCAGTGACGGGGGGTCACATTTTTGCAACAAAGACTTCGACTCATTGCTTTCCAAGTATGGGGTCAATCATAAAGTCACTACCCCGTACCACCCTCAGGCTAGTGGCCAAGTTGAAGTATCTAACAGGGAGATAAAAAGCATTTTATCCAAAACGGTCAATTCCAAAAGGACCGACTGGCCCAAGAAATTAGATGATGCTCTTTGGTCTTACCGAACTGCTTACAAGACCCCAATTGGGATGTCCCCGTATCGCTTGGTCTTCGGAAAATCTTGCCACCTTCCGGTAGAATTGGAGCACAAGGCTATGTGGGCCTTGAAAAAGTTGAATTTGGAATGGGATGTAGCTGCAAATATTCGGGTGGAGCAATTGAATGAGTTGGATGAGTTTAGATTCCATGTGTACTCCAGTTCGTCCTTGTATAAGGACAAAATGAAGTACCTACATGACAAATATGCTCGAGGTTAAGAGTTCAAGGTTGGAGATTTGGTATTATTGTTCAATTCTCGGTTGAGGTTATTCCCGGGAAAACTCAAATCCAAATACAGCAGACCTTTTGAAGTGATATTTGTTACTCCATTTGGGGCTCTTGACCTCAAGAACAAAAGTGGTGAAGTATTCAGAGTAAATGGTCACCGGGTCAAGCACTATCTTGGCAAGGTCGATGACAGCCACGTGGTGGCACTTCTTCATTTGACATGATCTTGGTAACATGCGTCGTGTCGCGACGTTAAATCAGGCGCTTCATGGGAGGCAACCCATGTGTCTTTATTTTTGTTTTCTTTTGTTTTTCTTGGTAGAATAGAATTCATTTTTGCACTAACTGGTTTTTGGATGTTGTAGGATGATTTTGACACAGGAAATTTGGCTAAGTATAGAAAAACAGGTCTCTGAACCTTACTTCGCGGTCGCGGTCCGCGAAGCCAAGTTACTGAAGAGTGCCTCTCTGAACATGCCTCACCGCGGCCGCGGTTGATTTCTCGCGGACCGCGGTGACGTCTTGTCTGAGCCCATCATAAGTGACTGACCGCGGACCACAGTCGATTTTTCGCGGTCCGCGGTAGGTAAGAGGGGGTGGACCTCAACTCTTCTCTATAAATAGGCATTTGGGGTTTCATTTTTTACTTTACGCACTTCAACTTCTCGGAGCATCCTTGGACTGTGTCTTTATCTTACATCCTCTGAACTGCATTGCACTCATTCAAATCATCATCCAAGCATCTAGTAAGTGTAATTGTGATTAATTAACTTCTTAATTTCTTTATTTTCTTCATTAATCGATAGATTTTTCTCTTTTTTTCATAATTTTTCATCTTTAGGCTTTAAAAATGTTAGGGTTAGTCCAAAATGTTCATTTTAGGCCCTTGGAATACAATTACACTGATTAAACATGTAGGGATTAACTAAATGAACATTTGAGCATGGAAATGATAAAAGTTTGTAAACCCTGGGCAACTGCTGTTTTCCCGGTCCGCGGTCCCAGTTTCGCGGACCGCGGTGCCTGTGTTATGCAACCCTTACATGATCTTCGCGGACCGCGGTACCTGTGTTATGCAACCCTTACATGATCTTCGCGGACCGCGGTCGATGTTTCGCGGTCCGCAGTCCCTTTTATTCAACAATGCAACTCTCTGATCCTAAAGCACCGCGACCGCAGTCAGGTTTTCGCGGTCCGCGGTGTGAAGGTTCAGAGACTTAAGTTCTTCAGGGGTCACCCACCGCGGTGACCTTTCAACTGAGCATTTGGTCTTTAATTTCAACTGTAAGTGTCTGTGCAACAGTTCTTTGGGTACTAACCATGTTCACCTGTGTTTACTTTGCAGACAATGGTTCAATCACGAGGTGGTGGGCGAAAACAAACTGGTCGAGGAGATTCTCAAAGAGGGAGATGCCCGGGGGCACCTAGACAACCCTCCAAAGTCACCATTCCTCCTCAATCATCCCGAGGGGATACTCATGTTAGAGACTCCCCTGCTTCACCATCGGGGAGTGAGTATGCACCATCGGAAGAGGCCTCATCGCAGTCATCTCCTTTGGACCCTGCCTTCTCTCCCCCATCCCCAGCTCAAACAGTTGAGTCAGACTCCAGTGGCCATTCATACTCTACTTCTCTTACAGCCTCCCTATCTGGGGAGCACTCAAGTGAGGATGATGGGGGTGCACCAGCGGTTGAGGGGGTCGAGCGTACTCGGAACCCGGATGTTTGGCAAGACCGGTTTGTCAGTGAGCCGACTTTTCATAGGTTCAGAGAGTTGTGGACCGCACATTCACTCATACTGGAGCGGACATTCTCACTCAAGGAGTTGGCGTCCCACAACCCCGAGGTGAAGCAGCAGTTCAAGGAAAGGAAAGGTTGGCTCTACTTCAATGAGTTCTTCCTGAATGCAAATGAGCATATTGTGAAAGAGTTTTACACCAACTTGCTATTTCTTGAAAATGACTCAAAGGCATCCAAAGTCCGCAATTTAACAGTGTCGTTTGATGGGCAATCTATTAATGACTATTTGGATATGGACGATGTGAATGACTCTTTATACCGGGAGAAGCTTGCAGAAAAGGATGCAGCTCGGAATTGGTTGGCTATGCACTTGGCTAGGCCCGGGAAGACTCCGGATTGGCTACCTGCTAGGAAGACTATTTTCAGGAAGACCCTTAATTTTGAAGCTAAGGGGTGGGAGACTTTTGTGTGCTGCAGGCTGGATCCAACACACCATAAAACCACACTTCCCCTCAACCGAGCTGTGCTGGTTGCTTCTATTATGGCTGGGTACCCCATCAATGTGGGGAATGTTATGTCCGAGGTCATCGGCCGGGTCGTCAGACAAGGTGATACATCTTACCATTTTCCTCATTATCTGACTATGTACTGTGAAGACCAAGGGGTAACCAAGAAGCGCTTTGACACAAAAGTCAAGCCCAAAGCAACCTTTTCTTGGTATGATTTTCTCGATGATGACAACCCCAAGAAGAAGTCCAAGGGTAAGTATGTTGCCTCCACTGGCCAGTCTGAAGAGCCAGTGGTGGCGGTGGAATCATCTCTCCCCGAGACGGCTATTCCAAAGGAGGCTCCAGGTCCTTCTACCTCCACCTGTCCAGACATTCCCTCCACCAGAGCCTATCTTATGACTGCCCTTAAGCTCAATCAGACATTGACAAGCATCAACAACTGGATGCAGTCAGCGACTACAAAGCTGTCTGCAATCTCTACGTTTGTGACAGCCCCAGCTACTCCTCCCCCACCACAGGTACCACAGTCCGTTGAGGACGCACTAAAGGAGATTCTGGAGAACCAGAAGAAGATCTTGGAGGCGGTGGGAAAACATGAGACCACATTGACAAAGCTGACAAATGAGACAAAGAAGTTGCGGAAGACTTGTGCTTCAAAGGAGTCGGTGGCTGAATTGAGGAAAGAGGTGGACAAGCTCAAGGGGGATCAGATACCTCTGGAGATGTTACTAGCAGACCCCACAGAGCAGCATCCAGGGCAGCAGCCAGGGCAGGAGGTAGAGCGAGGGAGGCCAACGAAGAAGAGGAAGGTCCTGCCCCGTACAGAGGGCATTAGACTTGTGCTGGCAGACCTCCCACACAGAGTCAGGCTACCGAGCAGACACAGACCCAGGTCCAGGAGGCCCAGACCACCGGAGCTCCACCACATGCACCAGCATACCTAGCCCCATCACAGTCCCAAGCACAGGCAAACCCTATCCCATCTCAGACACAGCAACATGGACCACAGCAGGCCGAGGGCCAATAGGGAGTTTTCTTTACTCTCTATCTCTCTCCCATATTTTTGTGCACTCTTTTTGATATATAGCATTGAGGACAATGCTATCCCTTAGTTGGGGGAGTGGCCCTATAGGCATTTCATTTTATTATAATCGGGTTGTATAATGCAGACAATTTTTCTTTCTTTTCCTTATGTTTTATTTTCCATTTTGGCTTGTAAATAAGTTTACTATCCTAGTACTTTTATAACTTCTTACTTTTTGGTATGTATAAGTTAACTCTTCATTGTAAATATTCATCCCCTATGTATATTCATCTAATTTTCCTCATGTACATATACATTATATCCCACACATGTTACTTTACGCATTTTTTCTATTTTATAGCTTCTTATTTTTCTTTCTTAGCTTCTTGTTTTGAATTTCGCGTGAGCAATAAACCTTTGGTTTTCTTAACGCCACGGTTCTTTCCAAAGGTGGAATTTGTGTGAACCGAGTGGCTCTTCCCAAGGATGGATAGTGTGACAACCTTCTTAAGGGTTTTTGAGTCTGTTTTCTCTTTTTGGTCTTGTTTTTTTTTTCTTTTTCCTTTTTCTAGTGAATGAATAACGGTGCCTCAAGAAAAGCTTCACTTGGGCCTAACACAGTTTCCTTTGATCCCATGGTCAAAGACAAACCGTTGTGTTTAGGATGGTGATAGTGACGATCTTGAGACTCTTGTGTTGGCCGATAATCATCGGGTGGTTCTTCGAGACCATTTTGTTACTCAAAATACGACTAAGGTCGTTGTGAGCCCTCGACTCGATTTCAGTATCAATCCCCTAGCATTGAGTGGTGAGAAATTCGAATTTGCAAGTCCAAGTCCCGTGCCACTAGTCTAGAACTTGTCCTGAGTGTTGTCTAGGCGAAATTCTAGGTGTAATTTGACTTGAGAAGTGACTATAGGCCTTCCTTGGCTTGAAAAATGCATTTAAACACTTTCATGACCTTCCAAATACAAATTCCCTAGTCAACCCTTTTGAGCTTTAAACCCTTTCTTTCAAAAACCAAGCTACAAGCCTTCAACCATTCTTTTACCCTCTCTTGGCACCCGATCTTTCCTTGACGCTAGGCAAAAAGCATAAGTTTGGGGGAGAGACAAGGGATGTGATGAAGTGAAAAAGAAGGCACAAAAAAAAAGGCAATGAAAAAGAAAGAAAAGAAAAGAATGAACAAAAAGAAGAAATAAAGGGAATTGATAAAACAAAGTCTTACCAAAGGTTTGGAATGCATAAAAGGAAGAAAAGTGTCTAGAATGAACAAAAAGGTGTGACAGTGTGTCTCTCCAACCCTGCAAAAAAGATAAAATGACTCAAAGGGTCAAGAAAATGTGAGAACAGTTAAAAATGAAGTGCTTAAGGAAAGATAGAACTCACTCTGACCAAAAACTTCCTACCCTTGACCAACAACCTTCATCATGTTTCCACAAAAGCCCTGTATGATCTCAAGTTGAGTGAAGCCTATATTAGTGGTGATTTACACAAAGGGCAATCCTATGGTACTTTGAGCCGGACTTGGGACTTTTTCTTTGATGAGAGATGAGCGATTTACCATATTCCTCGTTATTATTCTAAAGGTGAGGTGCTTAAGGAAAGTCGCGGAATAAGAGTATGGGATCCACACTGACCGAGGTGGTAGTTAGAGTCTCACTAATGAGTTGGAACAACCTTTGAAGCTCTAGTATCACACTTGAAACTATGGTTATAAAAGGTTCAAACATTGTCAATGATGCATGTGCATTAAGGGCTATGGTTAGTCCCAATTGATGCTAGTTGAGGTCACCATTAGGACAACAAGATTTTCTTGGAAGCTATCATAGGGGTGGAGCTTATTTTGTTTGCTTGAGCACAAGCAAGAGCTTAAGTTTGGGGGAGTTGATAACTTGGATTTTTTTCCTTGTTTTCCGTTCTTCTAGACCTAAGTTTTGGTTATAATTATATACAAAGTAGCCCCGATAACTTATATGGTGTGCTTGATGCGGGATTGAACCAGAAATGATAACATTCAGTCAAGAATAGGCTCAAAACAGGAGTGAATCCGACACAAGTACCAAAGACAACAAACCTGATCAAGTAAAGAACCACCGCGACCGCCGTCCTTGTTTCGTGGTTCGCAGTGGCATGATTCAGAGAGGTGGATTTTAAGGGTCAGCTCACCGCGGCTGCGGTCCTTATTTCGCAGTCCGCGGTTCCAAGCTTCAGAGAAGGTTTTTCAAGGCACAGCTCACCGCGGTCGCGGTCCATGTTCCGCGGTCCGCGGTCAAGCATTTTCAGAAGCCCAGTGGTTAAGCACCTAGTTGTCTTTCACGGTCCGCGGTGGCCCCACAGGGGCATTTTTGCTGAAATTCTTGCAGACTATAAATAGCTTATTTTGTAATTTCTTTACATATATTGTAATTTCTGAATTAGAGAGCACGTGAATACTTTTGGGTTTTAATCTTTTTAGCTTTATTATTGTATTTTTAACATTGAATCTTCAATATCTTTGTTAAGAATCAATTAATGGGTTCTCTTTCTTCTCTATCATTGCTTCTATCTTTGATTATGAGTAGCTAGACTCATTAGCTAGGGTTGTGGCTCAACCCTAGTGTGGGTATATAATGAGTTTTTGAAATTAAGGTTGGGAAATTAATGGGTATTGGTTATTTAGGCTAATTTAGGGTTCTTATTGCCATAAGTAGTGGTTGCAAACACTAATTAGCCTTTACATGACTTGGGTCCTTCTTGAGAAAGAGGACTTGAGTCTAGAAAATTAGCCTAATAGGGAATTAGGGCATTATCAAGAGATTGGTAGTCCCAATCAATTGGGTTAAACCCAGAAATGGTAAAACCCTACTTGAGCCCTAATTAACGGGTTAAACCTCTAGAGAGTAATACCCTACCCAAGCCTCAATTTCTTGATTAATTGATACCCAATTGGCCTCGAGAGAGGTAATTAGGGAAAAGCCACTCAAATTACTGAGAGGTATAGAGTGGGTATGTTCGTGCATTGGTTATAGTTGTATCCCTAATCAATGTCCCGACCTAAGAATTGAAATCCGTTATGTATCCACCTAGGCAAAGGTCACGACCCTAGTGTCGTTATCATCATCAGAAAACAACGCCAAAAATAATATAGCCATTAATTAGCATACAATCAATAGAATATACTTCGCATAGTTCAAACCAAGCAAATGTTTAGAAGTGCAATTAGAAACACTCGACCCTTCTTGATTACTTAGACACTCACTCCCATTATAGACTCCCTGTGGATTCGATCCCGACCATTCGGGTAAAAGCTACACGATCCTTGCCATCTTACTTATATAGTAGTGTGGGTGAGGCGTGATCGGTAAATCCTACACAACATGAGTTAAATACATATATTATAGGTAGATTAATATGTAAAAATTGGTGAAATCAAGGGTTTAGATGAAAACTTAGGTTTTGGGAGAAATTGAGATTTGACAATGAAAATGGTTATGAAATTTGATAAAAATTTTATATTTATGTTCCTAATGTTATGGGTAACAACATTCTTAAAAAAATATCGGAATCCGGGCATGTTGGCCCGGAGGTAGATGTTAAGAACCTTACATTTTGGGTTGGGTAACTTCTTAAATAGTTGGAATACGAACTTGTGAGTATGTATTGATTGGTTTATGTACTATTTAATTAGTTTTGGGTTGATTTGGCACCGAATTGAGGGTGTGAGCACATTCTTGGATCGTAAAGTAGGCCGTGAGATGAGGTAAGTCTCTTTTCTAACCTTGTAAGAGGAAATTAGCCCCATAGGTGAACTTAAATAAATATGAACTTCTATCTGTGGGAGCTACGTACGCACAACGTGACGAGAGTTTGTGCGTAGCTACTATTCATGCTTATGTCCGGGTAGATTTAGGCTTACACCACACTTTGTTGATACCGTTGTTTGCTTATATTTGTTAATTGTTGGATAGAAACGGAAGTTGAGGGTTCCAACTCTTATTTCAAATTTCCAAGTTGAATTTCTTAACATATTTGAAAGGCATTGAGAAAGGTTATGATAAATTGATAAAAATATTTGGTCAGCCGCTTCGCAACTATATTACGGAAGAGGGGTAAATTTTCACTACTCTCGTGGGAGCGGGTCGTTCATCTAGGCAGGATTTATTGATTTATTATATGGTTCGGGCCGTTCGACCCTCAGCAGTGCACAATATATTATTATGTATATTTGAATCAGGTCGTACGTCCTCGGCATAAATCGTGCGTAGTGATACCAAAATTTCTTTTTTTATATTTAATAATGTTTCATGGGCTCGAAATGTGAAAGGAATAGATGAGAGAAGTGATTTGCATCTTGCTTGAAAGAAGGATTTGTTTACTTACTTCTTGTTGAGCTTTATTGTCATTATACATGTCATGCTTAATTAGAATTTCATATTATTATGTTTTTGGCCCTTAGTAAGTGTCGAATTCGACCCCTCATCACTACTTTTTCGAGGTTAGACTAGATACTTACTGGGTACATATTGTTTATGTACTCACGCTACACTTATGTACTTGAATGTGAAGGATCAGAGGCAGGTGCATTTGGTTACCAGCCTGGCGCGTATGCTTGACTTGCACTTAGAGACTTCACGGTGAGCTGCTTTCCAAGCCGTTGTGCAGTTGGAGTATTCCTTTTTGTTTCTGTCTATCTCTTTTTCAAATAGTAGACTAGTATTCTTTTGTATATTATACTATAACGCCCATATACTTGCGAGACCAAGTCGTGGCGCATACACTAGTAGACTTATGATTTTGGGTTATTGTTATGACTTGGATTTGCACTCTGTTGCTTTGTTCAATTACTTTATAGTTGTATATTGCTAAAACTTTTATTAATGAAGAAATTTATTCACTTAGCAAACATATTAACAGTGGAAATAACTAGATTAATCAATGTTGACTTGCCTAGCATCGGCGTTGGGCGCCATCACGGCCCATAATGAATTTGGGTTGTGACAACATGATATCAGAGCACTAGGTTCATGTAGGTCTCACAAGTTATGGGCAAGCCTAATAGAGTCTTGCGGATCAGTGCAGAGACGTTCGTACTTATCTTCGAGAGGCAATAGGGCGTTAGGAAACTACTCTTTATTCATCTCCTATCGTGCAATTGATGGTATGCTAAGTTTCTTCTCTTACTCTTTCACATATGGTGAGAACGCGCGCGAGAGATGTTCCGGACCCGGGAGAAGCTGCTCCCCCCGTTGTGAGAGGCTGAGTCAGAGGTCGAGAGAGGGCACTGGTCCGAGGTAGGGGACGAGGACGTCCTAGAGTTGCCCCAGTTGTACCACCAGCAGATCCAGTGGAGGATACCAGTGTTGAGGAGCAAGGCGAGGTGCCCGCAGCGGAGCCAACTTCGGTAGACTTCACGCCAACACATGGATTTCAGGAGGTCATGGGTCGTATATTGCGGTTCATGGATTCTATGACCCAGGCTGGTTTATTTCCAGCAAACCCAGTCACATCTCAGGCTGGAGGGGGAGCACAGACCCCTACAACACAGGCACTTGGGCATGCAACTGCGTATATCAGATCTCGGGTACACCACCTGTGAGTGGGTCCCAACCAATTGCAGCGGTTGTACCCGATCCTAGACCAGTTGCGAGCGGCGAGCCGTATAAGCTTTTGGATAGATGGACCAGGCTTCACCCTCCAGTCTTTGGGGGTGAGCGACATGAGGATCCTCATGACTTTATCGATAGGTGCAGGAACAGACTGCACAACATGAGGATATTGGAGTCTCACGGGGTGGATTTCACTACCTTTCAGTTGGAGGGAAGTGCACGAAGGTGGTGACAGTCTTATCTTCTTGATAGACCAGCAGATTCTCCTCCCATGACTTGGGACCAATTCACGCCATTGTTCTTGGATAGATATATTCCACCCTCCCAGAAGGAAGAGTTGATGTGTCAATTTGAGCGGCTCAAGCAGGGCCAGATGTTAGTGACCGAGTACAAGGCGAGATTTTCTGAGTTGTCCCGCCATGCACTTATGATACTTCCCGTTGAGGCGGAGCGAGTGTGGAGGTTTGTTGCAGGGTTGCACTATAGCATTCAGGCTAGCATGGTTCGAGAGCTTGAGATGAGGACTTTCTATCAGTTAGTAGTAGGGATTGCTTGCAGGATTGAGGGATACCGTCAGAGGGGTTGAGAGCAGATGCAGTGGGACAAGAGGTCTCATTTTACGGGGGAGTTCAAAGGTGCCCCAGTTGGGGTCAGAGGTCACTTTGGGAGTGGACAGCCCATCAGGACCCCATATTCAGCACCACCACCTCCTAGTGGTGTTCCAGCGTGGCCCTATTTCAGTGCTATGCCGGAGGGTTCTTATCAACCGCCAGTTATTCAAAGTTCTTCTATACTCCGATCATCAACATTCTTCCAGTGCCTACTTCAGTGCCATGCCAGAGAGTTCACATCGCCCACTAGGTATTCTGGGTTCTTCCGGTGGGTATTCAGGCCATCAGGGTCGGACTTCAGGGCACCAGTCTAGAGAGGTTTCTATGAGTGGGGGATCTTAGTCACATGAATAGGCACTGCCCCAGACTTTAAGGTAAGGTGGTGCAGAAGGGTCAGCAGCCCATGATTCCAGCTCCAGCAGCCGCGCTAGCCGTCCGCCCAGAGGCGGAGGACAGGTAGGTAGAGGTCGTCCCAGAGGTGGAGGTCAGGCAGGCGGAGGCCAGCTAGGTGGCGCTCCAGCCAGATTTTATGCTTTTCCGGCCAGACTAGATGTAGTGGCCTGAGATGCCGTGATCACATGTACTATCTCTGTATGCGGTAGGGATGCTTCAGTATTATTTGATCCAATATCTACCTATTCATATGTGTCATCCATGTTTTCTCATTTTCTAGATATTGCTCGTGAGTCCTTGGGTACTCCTGTTTATGTGTCCACTCATGTGGGCGATTCTGTTGTTGTGGATCGGATCTATCAATCCTATGTGGTTACATTCTGTGGATATGAGACTAGGGCAGATCTTTTGTTGCTTGATATGACTGATTTTGAGGTCATCCTGGGCATGGACTGGCTATCTCCATATCACGCCATCCTTGATTTCCATGCCAAGACTGTTACCTTAGAAATGACAGAGTTGCCTATATTGGAGTGAAAGTTTCATCTGTTAGCACACCTAGTCGGGTTATATATTTTATGAAGGCTCGACACATGGATGAGAAGGGTTGCTTGGTTTATCTAGCCTATGTTCGGGATATTACCGTAGAGTCTCTAATGATTGATTCAGTACCAATAGTCCGGGAGTTCACTTATGTGTTTCCTTCTGACCTTCAGCATGCCACCAGATCGTGATATTGATTTTTGTATGACTTGGCTCAAGGTACCCAGCCTAAGCCTATTCCACCGTACTGTATGGCTCCGAAAGAAGTGAAGGAGTTGAAAGAACAACTTGAGGAGTTTCTAGAAAAGGGGTTTGTCATGCCGAGTGTATCACCTTGGGGTGCACCAGTATTATTTGTAAAGAAGAAAGATGGGACTATGCGGATGTGCATTGATTACCGCCAGTTGAACAAAGTCACCATCAAGAACAATTACCCGTTGTCGCGTATTGATGATTTGTTTGACCAGTTGCAGGGTGCTAGGGTGTTCTCTAAGATCGACTTGAGATCGGGGTACCATCAGTTGAAGATTTGGGACTCAGATGTTCTAAAGACTTCTTTCCGTACTAAATATGGCCATTATGAGTTTCTAGTGATGTCCTTTGATGTGCCCGAGAATTTCGGCATATTTAATACCAAATTGCTTAGATTTTACTCGTTTTAAATGCAATTATATTTTATACTTATGTAATTTTAATGTTTTGCAGTATACGAGGCTTGAGGACCCAAGAACATGGAAATGAAATCAAAAGGCCGAAAAAAGACAAAAGAAAGGCAATATGCGACCGCAGATGTAAATATGCGGTCCGCAAATCCAACATGCGGACCGCAAAATGATCATAGGAATCGCAGAGTCCAACAGTTTATTTGGCCAATTTCAAGCGCAAGAAATGCGGTCCATTATGCGACCGCATAATAGGTTTGCGGGCCGCATAATGGATCACAAACCTCCTGTGTCAAATGCTGAGATCAGAAATGCGACGACATTATGCGGTCGCATATCATCAATGCAGACCGCATAACCAGAATGCGACGATTTACTGGAAACTAGGGTTTCAACAATGCGGTGGATTTGAAAAAAATGCGGACCGCATATCTGTTATGCGACAGAAATGCGGTCGCATATTTGACCAGGAAGGGCATTTTTGTCCGAAATTGACTCCAAGTTTTAGCCCACTATAAATAGATTTATTGAGGTTTTGTGGGTCATTCTCGTCTGGTTTTTGAGCTACATTACAACCTTTGAATATTCCTCTCTTTTGGATGCTTTAGGAGTGAAGAATCTTGCACTTTCTAAGCTTTATGGCATTTATTATTCTCATCTTTTTGTATTTTTGCATGAGTAGCTAGCTTTAAATACTAAGGTTGTGAACCCTAAATGGGTGTTATGTTAATGGGTGTTTAACATTGAATATATATATAATGGTTGGTTGATATATATTTATTTCTCATTCTTCATTTATTGTTAGTGGTTGCAAACATTAACAAGTGCCATTAAATTCTTTATTTACTTGGAAAAGTGAGTTAGGATTGGTAGAAGTAAATATCAAAAACTCAAGGCTTTAAACCTTGTTTAATAGAATCACTTAGGAATAAGTGGATTTTATTTGGCATAAAGTGATTACTCTTAATTGAAACTCTTTTATATTTGGAAAAATCATAAAGAGGAAATACTACCCAACTATTGAAAGATATTGGGCAGCCATTTAGAAATCATTTGCATATCTAAAGGACCTTCCATTAGAAATATATCATATTAACACCGATAGAATTACACTTCATTGAAGGAGACACAACCTTGGTTTAGTCAACCAAATTAGTTACAACTTTAATTAATCATATTTGTTATTATTTCACTAAAGTATCACACAATCAATTACCATATTCTTGTTACATTAACGGAATAGAAATACGATTTAAGTTGAGATTCACACTACCAAAGTAATCTTTTCACGCCTATTCCCTGTGGAATTCGACCCCAACCTTATTGGGTTACTATACTTGACATCGATCGCTTTACACTATTTTAAGGTGTAATTTGAGCGTATCAAATTTTGGCGTTGTTGCCGGGGAATACGGTTTTGAAATTACTAAATAGTGTGCACTTTACTTCATATCCTTTCTATTCTATCACACTCTACTTGCTTTGCTTGGTGTGTCAGGTGAAAATGGCCGATGTCGAGTATGATGAAGAGAAAAATGATTTTGAGGACATTGAGGAATACATTGTGTCGCGCCCCCCTTTTTTTTCTCTCGCACGGGTTAGGTAAGCGGAGATCGGGTTTCATGACATTCTGGACAACTCCTTAAAGGAAAAGGTTTAAGGAAGAGTCGCCACCTAACGATTTTGCGGTGCGTTAGGGTACCTAGAATAATTAACTCATAAACTAATTTGCATTACCAGATATTGGGTAAGGGCTTGAAGTTATCCCAAGGGGAAGGTGTTAGGCACCCCTCAAGATCCACAACTGTGGGTCCCAACCAAGTAGTTTTGTGAATTTGGACAGTAAACAAATGACAAGCAAGGCTCACGTAAAAGGGGATTTCAAGTAAATACTGAAATTATTAAAAGAAATCTAAATAATAGCAAAGTAAAATCATTTGAATGAAAATGTCCTAGGTTTTAAAGCAATATGGATCACATCAATGCAATACCCGGTATGTCGCGCCTCGAAGAGGGGCTACACGTGGTATTAGCGCATCGGTCATCATATCCATATTCTACCCTTCCCCACCCCGCTAAGGTATTTAAAACGCGTGTGTTGGTCACGAAGCTTATTGCGTGCTATTACTCGTCCCGTTCTATAAGTCCCGGAGGGTATTTAGGACTACTACTCCTACAAGGCAAGTACTAGGCTGACCCCTTAGGTTTTAAAGGATAAACTCTAAGCGACAAGTAAAGAAACAATTAGGACTTGCACATACGGGATACACATAAACAGACATATGGCTCATATATCCTCCACAAATAATGCACATTAATAGCACGTCTCAAACACAAAGAAGTCTCAAATTTCAGAACCTAGAGTAAGGATTTCAGATGTGAAAAACAACAGTAGTAAACAACAGGTTTTGATGAGTTTTAGAAAAAGAAAGGAGTAAATGACTTTAAATCCCAGTAGTTTGTAGGGGAAAAAAAGAATTCTAAGTATAGAGACAATAGCAAATAGAGAATTTTAGTGAGTTCCAGAAAAGAGTGCATGACTGGTTTTTAAACCATTTGTAATGACAGGCAGTGTATAAAAGGCGGTTAACCAGATTTTATCAAATATTGATCCTAAGGCTTGCCTAGGCGTCTGAATATATGTTGATTACTATTTTAAGACATAGGCGGAATGCAGATCCTTAGACTTTGATTTTAATAGACATATGATGAGAAAATGCCTATCCTATAGCATGGTATCTAAGAATGCAAGTAAGATATTAAGTATGAAGCCAATTTGGGTTTAAATTCAGGAAAAATGTTTTCAACCATTTGGAACATATTTTTAGGCGATATATTTAGCTATGTAGACGATGTAGGGGCCTGATTTTACTTAGTTATTGAACCTAACACATGCTTTTCTAGGTGCTCAACAGGGTATCTCTAATGCAAATATTAATAACTTGATGGTAATTATGCGCCTAAGCAGGATATCTAGATGTGAGTATGCATGTAGAGGCAGTGTTATTGAAACAGATGTTTTAAAATTATACCAACTACGAACAGATTTTATGAATGAGGCAACACTTGATATCAGTATGGTTTGTTATCTAACATGATTCTCTAAGTGAGCAAGGATATGATGAGATGCAGACCTAAGCACGTGATTTCTAATGCATGGTAGACATGTCCTAAACAACATTTCTATTGCACACATAGGTGAAGTAAATCCTAGGCATGTTTTCTACCCAAAATTATACTAAACATGCATAATCCCATCACATCTTCACTATCCAGCCCCAGAGTTGTTTTTACACTTAGTTATTACAGACCATTATTACATAAATTACACAAATGAAGAAGAAAATTAAGAAGTTACACTATAGGGAGCCTAACAGTAGGCCCAAGTACCAGATCCAACATGCCATATGCCAAGACCTCTTGTAACCCAGGTGTGTCAGAGTTCCTAAGGATCTCAGGGGATCCCAGGCAGTGCTCACAGCCAAGTTCCCTAGCCAGGAATGAGTAAGTGCAGTGTGGAATGACAGCCTTGTGTGTCAGAGTTCAATGGGTACTCAGGGGTCCCCAAGGCGGTGCTCACACGAAAAGGACTGAACCTAAAGTCTAAGAGTAGTGAGATGTGCTTGTAGTTTAAAAAGGATTTTTGAATTTGAAAAGAGTAGTTTGAAATAATAGTTTTGAAAAGATGATTTTAGAAAAAGATGTAGGACTTTGGTAAAACAGTTCATTAAAGAGAGAAGCAATACAACTACAACCAGTAGGTAAAGAACTCATGAAAGAGCAAACACAAACAGGGGTAAGGAGTTGGGGACAAATAACTTAGATATCAGCAATAGAACAGAGTTACAGATTCTCATAGTTGTCACATAATTGTCATATAGTTGTCACATAGTTGTCACAAAACATCATAGATTAATAGAGTCAAGATTGTATAACATTCAGGGGTCATGAGAGGCAAGTTCATAACATAGGGAGTTAAACATGAATGAAAACATGAAACAATGGTCAGGTCAAGGTAAGAAACATTGACCTATAAACAAATAAGCATGCCAGAGTCACAGAGTGAACAGGAGACATAGTAGACTAAAAGAAAAAAAAAGGGGATAGCAGGGCATGCTAAGATCTCAACAATTACAGGGAATCACATGGAAAGAAGAGTACATATTCAAACTTAACAAAGGGAAAGACATTACGGGGTCATGCTAATTACATGGTAGGCAGTAGATACATAAGATAAAACACATAAGGAACAATAAGTACAAGAACTGTAGCATATTGTATATAGATACTATAAAGCTAATTCAGAAACATACCAGTAGAAAGAAAGGAAATAGCAAAGTGCAAAGAGACAGAACAACAACAACAGTATGCAGAATAGATAGCAGCAGGGAACAGTAGTGTGCAGAAGCAAAAGAGAACAAGAATTACTCAGTCTTGGCTTTCAACTGACTGAGTAGTTAACAGTTGATGCAAATAGCAAGAAGAGATGTGTATGAAAACACAGAAAGTTCAGGGCAATGTATGTGATCAGTGTTCTCAAATCAGCGTGTGTGTCAAGAGTGTATGTCAGTGTATCAATGTGTTTGTGTGTGTGTTATGCAAGAGAGGACATAGTATTTATAATGCTGAAAACGAGTAAGCACATAAGGTAAGGAGTCCTAGCTTTAACACAAGTATGGAAAGAATGTTCAATTAGTATCAATTAAGGACAAGGACTCCTTTAATTAGGGAGTCAAGTTCAAACGGTACAAACACAAATAAATAAGGAAAAGAATCAACTTGTAAACTGATTTATTATACTAGGGCAGCAAAATCATATAACATATAATAAAAGCCAAATACATATTATATAATTAAGGGAAGTCAAACTAATAGTATATTCATAAAGCAAAGTATGGTATTGATTCTGAAAATCAGTCGAGGAAATCTCGAATGCAATAACAATTACCGGGAACCCAGTATAATCAAGGAAAGTATCACATAAGTAAGGGAATATATTAAAAATCAGTACAGAATATACAAAATTACAGGTTCGAGCAAAATATCACGGCTAAGCAAAGAGATACACAGAGTCAATAGTGATCATCAGGAAAACAATCATTAACCAATATCAATTTGATAATTAATAGCACAAAAATAGGGAACCCCAAGCAAGGAATCACAGAACAATAAGACTGAGCCCTTAGCGACAAGAATCAGAGAATATATGAATGGCTTCGCACGAAAACAAGCACACATAATCAAACATGCTAAAAAGAAATAGGGCTTTTAGCATAATAGCTTAGAGAGCCATAAAACATAAAAGAATCATTCCACATACAGTATAAGTCACTAAAATCATAAGTAAGAAAATATTTTTGAAAGGGCTTAAGAAACCCTAATTTTGAAATAGCAAGAATCATTAAAAGATGGGGTTTTCGGAGAAAAGAAATGTAGAAAAGCTTCTTAGTACTGTAGATCTAGAGTATATCTAAAAATAATTTGAAGAATCATAGCATTAGGGTTTCGTGGAACCCATAGAAAGAGAAAAACTTCAGAGGTGGCACTGGCTTGAGCCGGAGTAGGTCATAGATCATTACTCAGACGGCTAGGGAGGCCGGAAAGGTGGCATAGGACCATGGGAGATGAGTTGGACCGCTCCAGGTTCGCCTGAGAGCCCCAAAGTATCACTGGATCGGTACAAGGGGTGTGGATGACCATGAGATAATGAAGACCCCAGGTTTCCGGTGAGAAACCAACCGGAGAGGGTGGATGGAACTCATCGGAGAAGGAGAAGTTAGTGAGACTTCTAGAGAGAACTAGAGCGTCACAGAGAGAGAGAGATAGAGAGATGAGAGGTGAAACGTCTCGAAGAGAATGAGACGGGGAAGGGGGGGGGTAGGTTAGAGATATTTTAGGTAAGTTAATTCTGGGCCGTTGATCTATCTTGATCAACAACTCAGATGATCTGAAGGGTTGGGCCGGGTATAGTTATAGGATTGGGCTGGGGTTTAATTAAAGATTGGGTTGGGGGTTCAATTTAGGCTAGATTTCAAAATAAAAGTGGCTAGATATTAAATACCCCAAAAAATAGATAAATAATTCAATAAACAGCCAGTAACTGTACAAAAAATGAATTTGAGTTTAAATAGATGAAATTAAGGTGATTAAATAATATAAAATACAAAAAATGAATAATTTTTGAATTAGAGTAGCATAAAGTATACAGTTGGGCTATAATTGCAAAATTACTGGAATTGAATTTAAATAATGCCCAATTGGCTAATTTATGAAATAATTGAAACCTAATGGACAGAAAATGATTAAAAATGATATACCGGGTTGGGACACATTTTGAAATTATTTATAACATAATTTATGAATAATCACTTAAATATGAAGTATTAAATAAATATGAGAGTAATTTAATAAAATAGGGAAAAATACTCATTATTTTAAATAGTGATTTTGAAAGCTTATATGCAAGTTAAAAAAATAATTTGGAAAAAATTGGGTATCAACACATTGGCGACACCAACGCTATTCTCCCACCACGGGTTGAAGCTTGCCACATTCAAAGTAGAGCACGGGTTAATCCTAATGCTTAAGGCGGAAGGATTATTCAGGAACTCTACGAATGATGATCCAACGCAACACCTTAGGAATTTTTTGGGTGTGTGCGCCATGCATAAACAAAACAATGTGACAGATGATGCTTTCAGATTGCGGGTGTTCAAATATTCATTGATCGGAGAGGCAAGAAAGTGGATTCAAAATCTACCTTCTCAATCTATCACATATTGGCCCGAACTTGTCCGTGCATTCTTGTCAAAGTGGTTCCCACAAAGCAAGAAGTCCGAGCTTAGAGATAAAATCTTCTTCTTCTTCAGGCAACTACCGAGAAAACATTTACATGAATTGTGGGATCGATTCAAGTTGTACTTGGTAAGGTCACCAACCCATGGCTTTCCAGAGAAGATTTTGATGGAGAAATTTACATGGGATTAGATCCATTATCCCAATCCATAGCCAAAAATTCAGCGAACAGATCTTTCATGGACAAATCATTTCCTAGGATCACACAGATTTTGGACAAAATGGCCAAACACAATCAAGCATGGCACTCAGAAGATACTAGTGATGGAATTTCCTATGATACTCCCTCTCTTACCAACATGATCAAAGAGAATCAAGAGAGAGACCAATTGATTGCCGGTCTTGCCACTAACATTGATGTGTTGACAAAGATGTTCACAGAAAATCAAACTAAAAAAGTAAATGTTGTGGATGAAATACAACCAACGGGAAATCAAGACTTTGAAGAAGCCAACTATGTTCACAATCCTCAAGGTGGGTACCGACAACAAAATCAATGGGGCCAAACCCGCAAGGGCAAGTCCAACAAAATTGGCGCAATGACTAAGATGGGTCGAGTCAAGGTAATTGGAACAACAACAATAGCAACTATGCCAATCGGAGTTCCAACCCCTATGTTCCACCGAAGGGGCAATATTACAAGGAGGGAGCTTCAAATGAATCCAAAATGGAAGGATTGCTTGAGAAAATTTTGCAAAATCAAGAGAGAGGTGAGGCTACAATGAAGAACATGCCCGAAATCATAGGTTCGCATACCGCCTCTATACAAAAGCTTGAAATGCAAATGCGAGACTTGTCAAGAGAACAAAATCCCAAGCTCAAAGGTACTCTTTCAAGTGATACAATTGTCAACCCAAAGGGGAATGTGAGCGGTCCATCTTCTCATTGCATGGCTATTACTACTAGAAGCGGAAAAATTCTTCAAAATGAAAGTGAACAAGTAGTTGAGGTAGATGATCTTGAACAAGAAGTGGAGGCACAAGTTGAGGTGCTGGTTGTTGTTGAAAGTGAGAAGCCCTCCCAAGAGGTGAAAATCCAAAAAGCAAAGCATGAAGAGGTTAATTAAAAGGTGAAGGAGACCCCAAATTCTCCTCCACCGATTCCTCGACCTACTCCTCCATTCCCTAAAAGGCTTGCAAGAAGAGTAGATGATGGCAAGTTTGAGAAGTTCTATGATATTTTGAAGCAATTTTCGGTGAACATCCCTCTCTTGGAGGCTTTCAAAGAGATGCCGGGATTTGCCAAGTACTTAAAGGACTTGATGATCAAGAAGAGATCTACAAAGAATGAAGTGGTGAATATGACTCACCGGGTTAGTTCTATTATTGCCACAACAACCGTTTAAAAGAAGGAAGACCCGGGAACATTCACCATCCCATGTACTATCGGGTTGAGAGATTTTGCAAGAGCACTTTGTGATAATGGAGCTAGAATAAAATTGATGCCTCTTGCCATTTACAAGCAAGCGGGATTGGGTTTGCCAAGACCTACGAGTATGAGATTGCAAATGACTGACCGTTCAATAAAGAGACCCGTGGGTGTTGTTGATGATGTCTTGGTAAAGGTTGGGAAGTTCCTTCTCCCGGCCGACTTTGTTATCCTTGATTGTGTGGTTGACAAGGAAATTCCTATTATATTGGGAAGACCATTCCTTGCTAGGGGAAGAGCTTTGATGGACTCGGAACGATATGAAATCAAGTTCGGAGTGAATGATGAGGAAGTCACTTTCCAAGCTAGTAAAGGTTTGAAGTTGCCGAATGCATATGAAGGTATCTCGGTCATAGATGTGGTTGATGAGGTCGAAGATGCTAGTGACATGAAGATGGAGGAAGAATGCCTTGGTGAAGCCTTGGCGGCAATCTTGGTAAATTTTGATGGTGAATACATGGAGAGGTATGTAGAAGCCATGAATGCATTGGAAGGACGAGGCTACTACACTTACGCACCGAGGAAGCTCTCTATTGACTTAGAGAATAGAGCCACTCCTCCTGCAAAGCCTTCCATCATTGAGCCACCACTACTTGAGCTTAAGCCACTTCCTTCAAACTTGAGGTACAAATTTCTTGGCTCTAATGATACTTTACCCGTAATTGTTTCCTCTTTGTTGGATGATTTGCAGGTAGGTAAATTGTTGAATGTCTTGCGGGAGCACTGTTAAGCAATTGGATGGACAATATCGGACATCCGAGGAATTCCCGCCGGATTATGTGAGCATAAAATCCAATTGGAGGAAGGAAGCAAGCTGATTGTTGAACACCAAAGGAGATTAAATCCATCGATGCAAGAAGTAGTCAAGAAAGAGATAATCAAGTGGTTGGATGTCGGGGTTGTCTACCCTATTGCGGATAGTCTGTGGGTGAGTCCGGTACAATGTGTACCAAATAAGGGAGGCATGACAGTAATTCACAATGAAAAGAATGAGATTATCCCAACAGGGACGGTCACCGGGTTGAGAGTATGCATGGACTATAGGAAGCTCAACAACGCCACGTGCAAAGATCATTTCCCTATGCCTTTTATTGATCAAATGCTTGATAGGCTAGCGGGAAGATCCTTCTATTGCTTCCTTGATGGGTATTTCGGCTACAACCAAATCAATATAGCTTTGGAGGACCAAGAAAAGACAACATTCACTTGTCCTTATGGAACCCTTGCCTTTAGCCGGATGCCGTTTGGTTTGTGCAACGCTCCGGCTACCTTTCAAAGATGCATGATGTCCATCTTCTCAGACATGGTGGAGGATTTCCTAAAGGTTTTCATGGACGACTTTTTGGTGGTAGGTGACTCTTTTGAGCATTGTCTTGACAATCTCAGACAAGTGCTCAAGAGATGTGAGGAGACTAACCTTGTGCTTAACTGGGAGAAATGTCACTTCATGGTGGACGAAGGCATTGTCTTGGGCCATAAAATTTCGAAGAATGGAATCGAGGTTGATCGGGAAAAAATTTAAATCATCTCCAAACTTCCTCCACCAACTTCGGTAAAAGGCATCATAAGGTTCTTAGGGCATGCCGGATTATGTCGGCGCTTTATCAAGGACTTTTCCAAAATTGCAAATCCTATGTGCAAGCTCCTTGAAAAAGATGCCTAGTTTGTGTTTGATGAAAAGTTTCTTAAGGCATTTGAGGAACTAAAAGAGAAGATCACCAGGGCACCCATTATTGTCACACCGGATTGGTCTCTTCCATTCGAGCTTATGTGTGACGCCAGTGGTGTAGCAATTGGAGCAGTTCTGGGTCAACGTCATAACAAGATTCTCCATCCAATTTATTATGCAAGAAAGACATTCAATGGTGCGCAGGTGAACTATACTGTGACAGATCAAGAGCTTCTTGCAATTGTATATACCTTTGAAAAATTCCGAGCTTATTTGTTGGGGTGTAAGGTGGTGGTTTACACCGATCATGCCTCTCTTCGCTATCTCATGGCAAAGAAAGATGCCAAACCAAGACTAATCTGGTGGGTTCTCTTATTGCAAGAATTTGACTTTGAAGTCAAGGACCGCAAGGGCACAGAAAACCAAGTGGCGGATCATCTCTCTAGGCTTGAAGAAGACGGACGACCAAAGGAAAATCTTGATATCAATGATGCTTTCCCTGATGAGCATACTTTGGCATTGTCTTCTTCATCCACTCCTTGGTACACCGATATTGCTAACTACTTAGTTAGTGACCTCATTCCGGATGGATTTTAAGCTTATCAAAAGAAGAAGTTCTTGAGAGAGTGTCGGCAATATAACTGAGAAGAACCATTCTTGTTCCGCATTTGTGCTGATAACATCATCAGGAGGTGTGTTCCAGAAAAAGAGATGATGCCAATTCTAAAGGCATGCCATGGCTCACCAGTTGGGGGTCATCATGGGGGAAATCAAACGGCGGTGAAATTACTGGAATATGGTTATTATTGGCCGACGATTTATCATGATGCCAACCAAATGGTCAAGTCTTGTGACCAATGTCAGAGGCAAGGATCAATCTCTATGAGGCATGAAATGCCAATGCACTTTGTGATGGAAATCGAGATCTTTGATGTGTGGGGAATTGACTTTATGGGTCCCTTTGTAAGCTCGTGTGGTATGAAATACATCTTGGTAGCTCTGGACTACGTGTCCAAATGGGTTGAAGCAATTGCCTTACCAAACAATGAGGCAAGGAGTGTGACCGCGTTCTTGAAGAAAAACATATTCACATGGTTTGGCACTCCTAGAGCCATTCTTAGTGATGGTGGGTCTCACTTCTGTAACAAGGCTTTCACGGGGATACAAGAGAAATATGGCGTCAAGCATAAGGTGGCCACACCTTATCATCCCCAATCAAGTGGCCAAGTTGAAATCCAACCGGGATATATAGAATATTCTAGCAAAGACGCCAAGTTGAAGTTTCCAACCGGGAGATAAAGAATATTCTAGCAAAGACTGTTAATGCTAACAGGACCGACTGGTCAAGGAAGCTAGATGACTCATTATGGGCATACCGCACGACATACAAACCTCCTATTGGCACTTTTCCTTATCGGTTAGTCTTCGGCAAGGCTTGTCATCTACGCGTAGAGCTAGAGCACAAAGCCATGTGGGCTTTAAAAAGGTTGAATTTGGATTGGGATGAAGCTGCAAATTTGAGGTTAACACAACTCAATGAAATGGAGTAATTACGTTTCCATGCATATGAAAGTGCAGCTGTGTACAAAGAAAGGATGAAGTTCGTCCACGACAAAAAGATCTTGAAAAGGGAGTTAAAGTCGGGTGACTTGGTTTTGCTCTTCAACTCAAGGCTCAAATTGTTTCCGGGCAAGCTAAAATCAAAGTGGTCCAGTCCATTCAAGGTGGTGGATGTATCCCCTTTTGGAGCTGTGGAATTAGAATCGGAGGATGGGCTCCGAACCTTCAAAGTAAATGGCCAGCGGGTCAAGCACTACTTGGGCACAGATGGAGAAAAACACTTGGTGGAACAGTTGGCTCTCAAAGATGGTCCATGCCCGACCAATGAGTGAACCCCAAAGAAAAGCCAACTTCGTCGTGCCGCGACGTTAAATTAAGCGCTTCATGGGAGGCAACCCATGTGTGGTAACATCCTTTTTTCCCTCTAAATTTTAACTTTTGTTAGACATATTTAATTGAGCAATTTAAAGTGTATGTTAGAGTGCAGGTGATTCAAAAGATCATAAAACAGGGTAAAATTGCAAGTGAAAGGGGAGAAAAGACATCATGTGAAGTCTGCGAAACATATGCGGTCGCATTTCAACTATGCAGACCGCATAGTGGTCGCAGACCTGGACAATTGGTTTAGCAAAAATGGGCGGCTGGAATGCGGCGAGGATGAGCACTTTGCGGACCGCATACTAGGTATGCGATCGCATATGTGCACCTCATTGTCGAAGATGAGTAACCTAAGTGAAACCACCGCATAACATGTTATGCGGTGACTTATCCACCACACATTTCTCAGGTAAGTAGTCCCACCCCTTCGTATATCTATGCACACCAGCACTCAAACACACTCACTTCCCTCTTAAACAACACAAAACAAAAACAAAACCAAAAGAAAAAGAAGAAAGGAAACAGCTAGGTGAAATTGAAAGAGTAAACAACGATCTCGATTGTTGAATTCATCTCTTAAGTGTTTCTCAATCATCTATTCCTGGTATGTGCTCCTTTCCCGATTTCATCCCTGTTATGCGGTGACTTATCCACCGCACATTTCTCAGGTAAGTAGACCTACCCCTTCGCATATCTACGCACACCAGCACTCAAACACACTCACTTCCCTCTTAAACAAAACAAAACAAAAACAAAACCAAAAGAAAAAAGAAGAAAGGAAACGGCTAGGTGAAATTGAAAGAGTAAACAATGATCTCGATTGTTGAATTCATCTCTTAAGTGTTTCTCAATCATTTATTCCTGGTATGTGCTCCTTTCCCGATTTCATCCCTGTTAATTTTTAGTTTAATTTTGTTGTGTGTTATTCCTATTTTATTAGTCTCCTGTAGTGTTTGCTCTTTATTACTCTTCGTTACTTGGATATCTTCTTGTAATGGGGGATTCGTGGATGATTGTTTAAGTATAGGATTGCTGGGTAGTCAAAATTAGGGTTACCATTGTAGAGGGCAGAAGTAAGAAAACTGTGAGGAAGATGATTTTTTGCGGGCCGAATAGTCTATTTGCGATCCGCATCATTGTCGCATATAAATCCCTAGGTAACATGAGGAAGATGACAAAATGCGGAGGCTTTGCAATCGCATAATTAATATGCAGACCGCAAAGCCACTGCATACTCAACCAGTTTGGGTCCTAAAGTAACATGTTGTTTGCGATTGTTATGCGATCGCGAATCCATCTTTGCGGTGGGTTTTACGATCGCATAGTGTGATGATCTTTAAAAGTGCATAGTTTGTGATGGGTATGCGAACCGCATAACGGATATGCGATCACATAACTCATCGCATACTTGATTCCTTTCAGCAGACATAAGTTTTGCGACAAGTTTGCGGTCCGCATAGTGGTTATGCGATCGCATAACCTGTCGCATTCCTGACTTTCTTTTGTAACTTTTTCTTTTGATGTCTGCTATGTCACTCACACTTTGTTTCTTTGCATATATGTCTCCCAAGAAACATAATGCTTCCAAGAAAAGGGCCTCCATCGGTCATCAAGCACAACGAGCCAAGCATTCACGATCGGAATCATCCCGATCTACTAATGCACATCCCTCCTAGTCTGATGAGGAGGAGACCCTGCCATCAGTTGATCTAGTAGCTGAGGCAAGAAGAAAATGAGGAGATGATTTCCAACTCAGGTTTGGGGTCACAGGCTCTAGGAGTCTGGATAAAGAAGGGCTCACGAAACAGAAAATCCTGGAAGAAAAACAACTAAGTCTGAACGGTCTACAGGAGCAGTACCCTCACATATTAGAGAACATCAAAGCTAGAAAATGAGAGTGCTTCACTGAGTTGCTTGATGAGTTCAATGAAACACTGGTGCGAGAGTTTTATGCATCCTACGAGCCTCCAGAACACCTCACGACAAGTGCAACAAAGTATTCTGTGAGACTGTCTTGGTTCGGGGGAAGCAGGTGCTTTGGGACAGGGTAGTTATAAATGATCCATATATTTGAGACGGGCGTTCGGGTATAGCTGAGTACGAGGCCAAATATGCTAACAGAGATGGTGAGCGTGCCTGGATTGCATCATTGATCGCCAAGGGGACCCCAACTTGGATTGACCCCTCTGCATAAAATTTTCAAGGAAGATCTTACACGAGAGGGTCAGTTCTAGATCAGTTTTGTCACCTCCCGCTTAATACCATTCCGCAATGAAACATATATAAGCATTGAGAAAGCTCTTCTCATTACATGCATTATGACCGGGATCAAGATCGATGTGAGTGGCATTATCTTTCGAGAGATCGGGGTCCGCGCCAATCAGATAGCCACGTCACTTCCTTTCCCATGCTTGATCACAGCCCTCTGTCAGGCTGTGGAAGTTCCTACAATGCCACACTATGACAATATGGGAAAAATGCTGAAGGATAACAATATCAGACGTATTAGTGACGCGGTGCCACAAGTAGTTGCTGCTCCTCCAGAGGTTCATATCCAAATTCCTGCTCCCGATGCAGACATCTATGACTCTCAGGCACCGGTTTCTCCCCAGGCGACAATGGCATCCACTGCTACTCCACAACCTACCTCTCATGCCACCATTTCCTAGCCTTCTGCCTCATTGCCAGCTCTTTTGAGGCTTGGTCTCTTATCTCAGCATGCAAATGCTAAGGTGGACCAGATTCTGAATAACCTTCCCACACTCATCAGGCAGGCCTTGACTCCTATCCAGTCCTCAGTGACTGCTCTCCAACAGCAGCATGCCTCTTATGAGAGTCGCCTGACACAGATTGAGGTGTGGCTTGAAAAAGTGGAGCGGGGTGAGGTTGGGGACTTGCCAAAGCTCCATGATGATGTTTCCACACTGAAGACTGAACTCCACAAAATGCAGAATTTGGAGTTCGACCTATCCTCGTTCATGCCCAAGGAAGGAGAGTAGGGAGCGGGCACATCCGTTACTGGGTTAGGACTTGACTTCTCTACATTGATGACAGACCCTGCGCCACAGACTGTCGGGGCTCCCCATACTGCAGCTACCCCTACATATATTGACATCCCCTATGGGGAAGATTCTGGACACTCTGCAGAGTCCGGGGATGGGGGGACAAACGAGGAGACCGGTGAGGAGTCATGGTCCGAGGAGGATAAGGATCCGCAAGAGAAAGGAAAGGAGATTGTTGTCCCTACAGCTGCAGAGAAGGAAGAAGAAGCAGTTGTTCAACAAGCGATAACACGTTCGCTAGCAGACATGGTCGCCCACGCACATCCATCGACCACTCAGCTACCATCAGGCGAGGCTAGCAGCTCACAGGCCCCTGTTTCAGTGTCAGAGCAGTTGGAGATCCCTCCTCCATTAGTGGAGGTCACTCCTCAGGCGAAGATCTCATCAGCCCCAGCTTCAGTGTCCGAGGGTGACCCCACCACCATTCAGCAGGCTTCCGACTCCCATAGCGCTTAGTGCGCCTCAGGGAGCCCCTCAAATCTGTTTTACATTTCTTATGAATTGGGACAATGAATGATTTTAGTTGGGGGTCGGGTAGCCTATGACTCTTTGTAATCCTTGAACTCTTGTACATATGTTTGTTATATAAGCAAATTTCTCGTTAAATACTGTATATACTTGTGTCGTCTTTGTATATATGTTATCTTTGTGTGTGTGTGTATATATATATATATATATATATATATATATATATATATATACAAACAAGTAGATAGTTGTACGCATGTACATCTTTAGTAATTAGCAATGAATTCCCCTTGGTTTTTCTTCGTCGGGTTCTTTTACAAGGGTGTAATAGTAGAACCATGGCAGTAGAACGAAACATTTTGACCGGTTTGGTGTAATTGTCTAGTTTCAAGCATGTATGTCTGTAAATAACATGTACCCTTCCGTTGATATATGAAAAAACAAAAAAATATTTTATGGTTAATCGTCTGTGTGAACTTGAGGCTCGCTCTTTGACTCTATGTTTACTTAGAATCATGCATGTAATATGATGAAAGCTTCGAGCTGCCAGTGTTGACTTGAAAGCTAAAACTATGTTGAGTCAAACGATTCACGTGCCATGTGTGTTAGTCTTTGTGTAAATAATTCTTGTGTTTACTCTTGTCGTCTAGAACTTGCCCGGTTGGTCTTTCTATCTTGTCGTCTAGACTCTATGTCTTCAGTTTGACTAATGCCCTAGCAGCGTTTATGGACTTCATGAAGAGGGTGTTCAGGCATTATATTGATTCGTCCGTCATTGTCTTCATTGATGACATTTTGATTTACTCGCGTAGCATGAAGGAGCACGAGCAACATTTAAGAGTGGTGCTTCAGACCTTGAGGGAACAAAAGTTATATGTTAAAGTTCTTCAAGTGTGAGTTTTGGTTAGACTCTGTGGCCTTCTTGGAGCATGTGGTATCAGGCGAGGGAATTAAGGTGGATCCCAAGAAGATTGAGGCAGTTTAGAGTTGGCCTCGTCCTACTTCGGCAACTGAGATCAGGAGCTTCCTGGGGTTAGCAGGTTATTATCGTCGGTTCATGGAGGTCTTCTCATTTATTGCAGCACCTTTGACCAGATTGACCCAGAAGGGTGCTTAGTTTCGTTGGTCCAATGATTATGAGGTGAACTTTCAGAAGCTCAAGACAATTTTGACCACAACACTAGTCCCTATGTTACCTTCCGGTTCGGGGATGTATACTGTGTATTGCGACACTTCACGCGTTGGCTTGGGTTATGTATTGATGCAAGAGTGGCGTGTTATTGCATATGCTTCACGTCACATGAATCCCCATAAGAGAAATTATCCGATGCACGAGTTGGAGTTGGCCGCGATTGTTCATGCTCTTAAGATCTCGAGGCATTAACTATATGGGGTGTCCTATGAGGTTTACACTGATCATCGTAGTTTGCAGCATTTGTTCAGGCAAAGGGATCTCAATTTGAAGCAGCGTAGATAGCTCGAGGTACTGAAGGATTATGACATCACCATTATTTATCATCCGGGCAAAGCGAATATAGTCGCGGATAACCTGAGCAGGAAGGCAGAGAGTATGGGTAGCTTGGCATTCATTTCAGTAGAGGAGAGGCCACTAGCCTTGGATATTCAGTCCTTGTCTAAGAGACTAGTGAGGTTGGATATTTCAAAGCCCAACCGAGTTCTTGCTTGCGTCGTTGCCCAGTATTCAGTATCGGAGCAGATCAAGGCTCGGCAATTTGATGGTCCGCACTTGTTGGTCCACAGAGAGACGATGCTACAGGGTGGTGCCGAGGAGGTTTCTATTGACGAGTATGGTGTCCTGCGACTCCAGGGTCGTCTATGTGTTCCTAATTATATGGTTTGAGGGAAAGGATTCTCGAAGAGGCGCACAGTTCTCGATATTTCATTCATCCAGGTGCTACGAAGATGTATCGTGACTTGAGGCAGCATTATTGGTGGCGGCGGATGAAGAAAGACATAGTTGAGTATGTAGCTAGGTGACTAAATTTCCAGCAGGTTAAGTATGAGCACCAGTGGCCAGGAGGTCTACTCCAGCAGATCACTATACCTGAGTGGAAATGGGAGCGCATTACTATGGATTTTGTAGTTGGGTTTCCGCGGACTATGCGAAAGTTTGATGCATTTTGGGTCATTGTAGACATATTGACCAAGTCGACACACTTTATTCCTATGATGACTACATATACTTCAGAGAGATTGGCCTATATTTATATCCAGGAGATAGTTCGGCTGCAAGGTACGCCCATTTCCATCATCTCAAACAGAGGTCTTCAGTTTACTTCACATTTCTAGAGAGCGATACAGAGTAGGCTGGGGACCCGCGTAGAGCTCAACACATCATTTCATCTACAAACCGACGGTCAGTTAGAGCGGATAGTGCAGATATTGGGGGACATGCCTAGGGCATGTGTGATTGACTTTGGAGGGTAGTGGGATCGATTCTTGCCTTTGGACGAATTTTCTTACAACAATAGTTACCAGTCCAGCATCTAGATGGCTCCATTCGGGGCTTTATATGGTCGGCGATGTCGTTCTCCCATTGGGTGGTTTGAGCCCGGCGAGGCTAGGTTGTATGGTATTGACTTGGTGAATGCTGCCTTGGAAAATATAAAGTTGTTTCAGGAGCGACTTCGCACAGCGCAATCCTAAGTCCCGAAAGAAGAGCTATGCGAACCATAAGGTGCGTGATTTATCTTTTATGGTAGATGAGAAGGTTATCTTGAAAATCTCACCGATGAAGGGAATTATGAGATTCGGGAAGAATGGCAAGTTGAGCCCCAGATTTATAGGCCCATTTGAGGTGTTGAGGCGAGTTGGGGAGGTTGCTTATGAGCTTTCTTTGCCTCCTAGTGAATTGGGAGTTCATTCGGTTTTTCACGTGTCGATGCTCCGTAAGTATCATCCCGACTTGTCACATGTATTAGACTTCAGCACGATTAAGTTAGACGAGAGTCTGGGTTTTGAAGAGGAGCCAGTTTCCATTGTTGATTGGCAGGATCGCCAGTTGAGATCCAAGAGAATTTCCGCGGTGAAGGTCTAGTTGAGGGGCCAACCAGTCGAGGAAGTGATTTGGGAGTCCGAGGAGGACATGAAAAGCAGATATACTCACTTGTTCATCACTCTAGGTATGATTCTAGACCCGTTAGAGGAAGAACGTTTGTTAAAGAGGTGGAGAACGTAACGACCCGACCGGTCATTTTGCTTTATAGAACCTCGTTCCCCTAAATAAGACTCTCTGTATGCGCTTTTACTATTTTATGCCTTTCAAGGATGGTTTGTTTGAGATTTGGAAGGGTTCGGGTTGAAATCAGAACAATTGGTTCCTTAAGTTGGCCTTAAAAAGCCACGTTTGACTTCGGCCAACATTTTGAGTAAACGACCCCTGAATTGAGATTTAATGGTTCCAATAGTCTCATACGATGATTTTGAACTTGGGCGTATGCTCCGATCGAGTTTTGGATGACCCGAAAGCGTTTCGGCACCTAATAGTGAAAATTGGTTATTTGAAGGTTTAAAAGTTCTTTAAATATGGTTTGGAGCGGGTTTTGGTGATATCGAGTTCAAAACGGAATTTCAAGACCGAAATAGTTCCATAATGTCATTTAAGACTTGCACGCAAAATTTGGTGTCATTCCGAGTTGATTTGATAGGAATCAGACGAGCGGAAGTCTTTTTAAAAGTTTTTGAGTTCATGAGTAAATTCATGCATTTTTGCGTCCGATTCATAGTTTTTTATGTTATTCCCGTGTTTTGATCGTTCGAGCGAGTTTCTATGAGATCATTAGACTTGTGTGGGTAGTTGGTGTGGAGCCCCGAGGGCTCGGGTGGGTTTCGGACGCGTGGTAGGAGTTGAGAACACATCAGTTTTTCTGGTGTGAGTGTTGGTGCTTCAAGTCTCGCAAATGCGAGAACGCATTTGCGAACCTCGCATTTGCGAGAAGAACTTCGCAATGTTCCCATTTGCGACACCTGAGAACACAACAATTTTTCTGGTGTGAGTGTTGGTGTTGTAGGTTTCGCAAATGTGAGAAATACTTCACATTTGCGAGATGAACTTCGCAATTGCGAAGAAGCTTGACTTGGGCAGTGTTCGCATTTGCGACACCTGAGCCGCACTTGCGACCTCAGCAGTTTTTGCATTTACGATACTTTCGTCGCATTTGTGACCTCAACAACTGAAGCCCAGGCTTCGTAGTTGCGAACCCAGTGTCGCAAATGCGACATTAGAGGCTTGTGCCCAACTTATTTAATGCGCTACTTAGGTCATTTATATAATTTTTCTTTCATCTCTTGGGCGATTTTGGGAGCTTTTGGATGAGGGTTTTCACATAGTACTTTGAGGTTAGTAATTCCTACACAACATGAGTCAAATATATAGATTAAGGGTAGATTAACATGTAAATATTGGTGAAATCAAGGGTTTAGATGAAAATCTAGGTTTTGGGAAAAATTGATATTTGACCACGAAAATGGTTATGGAATTTGATAAAAATCATATATTTATGTTCCTAAGGTTATGGGTAATAACTTTCTTTGAAAATTTCTTGAATCTAGGCATGTGGGCCCGGGAGTGAATTTTAAGAACCTTACATTTTGGGTTCGGTAACTTCTTAAATAGTTGGAATACAAACTTTTGAGTATGTATTGATTAGTGTATGTACTATTTGATTAGTTTTGGGTTGATTCGGCACCGAATTGAGGGTGTGAGCACATTCTTGGACCGAAAAGTAGGCCTTGAGACGAGGTAAGTCTCTTTTGTAACCTTGTAAGAGGAAATTAGCCCTATAGGTGAACTTAAACCAATATGAACTTCTATTTGTGGGGGTTGCGTATGCACGACGTGACGAGAGTTCGTGCGTATCTACTATTCATGCTTATGTCCGGGTAGATTTAGGCTTACTTCATGCTTTGTTGATACCGTTGTTTGCTTATATTTGTTAATTGTTGGATTGAAGCGGAAGTTGAGGGTTCCAACTCTTATTTTAAGTTCCAAGTTTAATTTCTTAACATATTTGAAAGGCATTGAGAAATATTATGATAAATTGAGAAAAATCTGTGTCCAACCGCTTCACAACTATATACCGCAAGCGGGGTAAATTTTAACTACTCTCATCGGAGCGAGTCGTTCGCCTCGGCAGGATTTATTGATTTATTATACAGTTCGGGCCGTTCGACCCTCGAAAGTGCACATTATATTATTATGTATATTTGGATTGGGGCGTACGTTCTCGACATAACTCGTGCGTAGTAATACAAGAATTTCCTTTTTTGTATTTAATAACGTTTCACGAACTCGAAAGGTGAAAGGAATAGATGAGAGAAATGATTTGCTTCTTCCTTGAAAGAAGGATTTGTTTACTTACTTCTCGTTGAGCTTTATTGTCATTGTATATGTCATGCTTAATTAGAATTTCATATTATTATGTTTTTGGCCCTTAGTAAGTGTCGAAGTCGACCCCTCGTCACTACTTCTTCGAGGTTAGACTAGATACTTACTGGGTACATGTTGTTTATGTACTCACGCTACACTTATGTACTTGAATGTGCAGGATCTGAGGCAGGTGCATCTGGTTACCAGTCCGGCGCGCACGCTTGACTTGCATTTAGAGACTTCACACTGAGCTGATTTCTGAGTCGTTCTGTAGCAGCTGGAGTCTTCTTTTTTGTTCATTTCTGTCTATCTCTTTTTTCATATAGTAGACTAGTATTCTTTTGTATATTCTACTAGAAAGCCCATATACTTGCGACACCAGGTCTTGGTACACACACTAGTAGACTTATGATTTTGGTTATTGTTATGACTTCGACTTGCACTTTGTTGCTTTGTTCAATTACTTTACAATTGTAAATTACTAAAACTTTTATTAATGAAGAACGTTATTCACATAGCAAACATATTAACAGTGGAAATAACTAGATTAATCAGTGTTGATCGGTGTTGGGCACCATCACATCTCATAATGAATTTGGGTCGTGAAAAAAATTATATTTTATACTAACATATAAATATGTGTTAGTATAAGAGATTCATTGAAGAATTGGAATTCAAATTAAAATAAACATATTAACAAGACTAAACTTAATCTGATATTGATATTATTGTCCATTAATGTTTTTATATGTACCTTCTATTATACTAAGTTGGCATTGGTGGTTGAGAGTAAAGTTTTTTATTGGTAGCTGAAAAGATTGAGATCTTATACATAAAGTACAGGATTCTCTTAATGGTGTGAGGTCTTTTAGGGAAAAATCGTATTGGCTTGGTCAAAAACGGATAATATCATATCATGTTTAAGAGTATTTGGGCTGGTTTAACCCAATAATTGGTATTAAAGCCCAAGTTCAGGAGAACACGTCCGAAAATAGCGGAGTAATGATCATGTAGGTTCAGTTTTCTTATCATTACGAGCCTGGAGATGTGGTAATATTCCACTTGGTACTTAATATGACAGAAAGATTGTCACGACCCGAAATTCCCATCGTCGGGACCGTGATGGCGTCTAATATTTCACTTGCTAGGCAAGCCAATGTTAGAGGGATCTTAATGCCAATTTTTTCCATTTTCAATAATAAGAACAATTAAGCCAAACAGAAACTAAAACAGCTTTGCGGAATAACATAAACCCGTAATATATGAAACATTTATGATTTGGAGTCACAACTCACGAGTTACTATGATTTACTACAAACAGAGTCTAAAACGGAAATACACTATTTTGAGGGAAAGAAACAATAAATGATAAAACTAGGAAGAGACTCCAGGGTCTGCGGACGCCAGCAATCTGCCTTGGGTCTCCTGACAGCAAATCCAGCAGCTAACCTCTCAATCAGCTAGGGCCGGTACCAAAATCTGCACAAGAAGTGCAGAGTGTAGTATGAGTACAACCAACCAAATATACTCATAAGTGTCGAGCCTAACCTCGACGAAGTAGTGACGAGGTTTAGACAAGACACCCACATATTAAACTTGTGCAGATAACAACACATATACAAAAATAACGGCAAGTAAAAGCTATAAAAGTAATATAGGGAGGGGAATACAAGATAGAGAATCACAGTTGTAATGATAACTTGAGCAACCCATATACCTTGAAGTCTTGAACCAATAAGAATAAGTAAACACAACAAAAGAAAATGCACGACATCATCCTTCGTGCTTTTACTCTCAACCTCACCATATGAATCAATAGAAACAACAAGGCATCACCCTTCGTGCATTTACTCTCACAATATTACACGGCATCACCTTCGTGCTTTTACTCTTCCTCACCATATGAATCAATAGAAATGACACGACATCACCCTTCGCGTATTAACACTCTCCCTTACCATAAAGCAATGAACAAATAACCACATGGAGATAGAATAACAAGAACAAGCCTTACTTCAACATTTTATTCCATAATACCAGCCTCAACTTTGAAATCAATATTCAATTATCACCAAAGATCCGTAAACATAGTAAGGACGATCAATTTAACAATACTAGTCTAACATGGATAACATGATCAAAGAAGGCAAAAATTACAAGAAACAAGTCCCACCCGCATGCTTTAACCTGACAACAACACATAAGTACTCGTCACCTCACCTATACGTTGTACCCAACATCTAAACATGTAGCAAATAGACAAACAAGTCATATTCCCTCACGTCAAGGTTAACCACGACACTTACCTTGCTCCAATGACCAAACTCAAAACTCAACCATGACTCTTCCCTTCACACAAGCCTACGAATCAATAGAATCTAGCAAATTTCTAACCAAACGATTCAATTTAAGCCTTAGAAACTACCCACGATTATAAATAATTCAATTTTGGTAATTATTGGAAAAGTCAACAAAACTCAACACACGGGCTCGCTTGGTCCAAACCCGAAATTCGGACCAAAACACGATTATACATTCACCCCCGATATCGGTTATGTAATTTATTTTGGAATCCGACCTTAATTTGAAGTCTAAATCCCCAATTTACCCAATTCTTAGTTTCTACCCAAAAACCCTCAATTCCACCATGAAAACTTTAGATTTTAGGTTGAAATCTTAGGAAAAGTAGTGAAAGATTTAAAGAAACTAGTTTAGAATCATTTACCAATGATTTGGGAAAGAAATGTTCTTTCAAAAGTCGTCTGTTGTGTTTTTAGGTTTGAAATTAGAAGAATGAATCAAAAATCCCGTCTAAGTCATCTTTTGTTCAGTTGCAGGTATCGCATTTGCGACCTATGTCCTAGGCCTGTAGTCATCGAAAATGCGGACAAGTGAGTATCGCAAATGCGATAAAAACTTCGCAAATGCGAAGGTCCCCCCCAGCCCACTGCTAGTAAATGCGATGGTCCCTTCACAAATGCAAAATCTATAGGTCTGATGCACCAACTATGATTATCCGAAACTCACCCGAGCCCTCGGGGTTCCAAACCAACTATGCCCACAAGTCCATAAATATCATACGAACTTGCTCACTTGCTCGCGCGATCAAATCGCCAAAATAACACCTAGAGATACGAATTGAACACCAAATCAAATGAAATTTTCAAGAAAACATTAAAACTTCTATTTTCACAATTGGACGTCCGAATCGTGCCAAACCAACGCCACTTTTCATCAAATGTTACAGGCAAGTCATAAATACGGTATTGGACCTATACCGGGTTCCGGGACCAAAATACAGACCTGTTATCCAAAAAGTCAAGCTTTGGTCAAACATTTCAAAATTATTAAGCCTTTAACTTTCAAATTTTGACAAAGTCCGATATCTCGAGCTAGGGACTTCTGAATCAATTCTGCGCATACGACCAAGTCCCAAATAACGGTATGGACCCACTGGGACCGTCAAAACACGAATACGGGTCAGTTTGCTAAAAATATTTCCCGATTCAACTCAAATGAAGTTTTTAGGGAAAATTTCTCATTTTTCTCAGTTTTTAACATAACAACTTTCCATAAACACGCTCGGATTGCGCACACAAATCGAGGAAGGATAAAATAAGGTGTTTAAAGCTTAAAAGCGTAGAATTGGGTTCTAACACATAAGATGACCTTTCGGGTCATCACATTCTCCACATCTAAAATAATCGTTCATCCTCGAATGGACATAGAAAAGTACGTGAACCAGTGAAAAGGTGGGGATATCTACTCCGCATGTCCGACTTGGACTCCTAGGTAGTTGCCTCGACGGGCGAACCTCTCAACTACACTCGAACTGAAAGATAACTCGTCGACCTCAACTGACAAACATGTCGGGCTAGAATAGCCACTGATTCCTCCTCGTAAGTCAAATCCTTTTCCAACTGGACAGAGTTGAAATCTAACACATGAGACGGATCACCGTGATACTTCCGGAGCATGGACATATGGAACACCGGTTGAACTGCCTATAACCCCGGTGACAACGCAAGCTTGTAAGCCACATCTCCCACTCTCTCCAGAATCTCAAAGGACCGATATACCTAGGGCCGAACCTCATTACACCCTTCATGGGTGATACCCACATAAACACTCTCTCTCCGACCATGAATGCAACATCACGAACCCTACGGTCGGCATAACTCTTATGCCTGGACTGAGTTGTGCGAAGTTGATCCTGAATAATCTTGACCTTATCAAAGGCATCCTGTACTAGATAACCGATCCTATCCCGACTCGAACCACCCAACTGGCGACCGACGCCGCCTACCAAGTAATGCCTCATAGGGAGCCATCTGAATGCTCGACTGGTAGTTGTTGTTGTAGGTGAACTCTGCAAGAGGCAAGAACCGATCCCACTATCCTCCGTAGTCTATAACACATGTGCAGAGCATATCCTACAATATCTGAATAGTGCGCTCAGACTGTCCATTCGTCTGAGGATGAAATGTTAAGCTCAACTCAACCCATGAGCCCAACTCACGTTCTAATGCCCTCCAGAAGTGCGAGGTGAATTGTGTACCTCTATTAGAAATGATAGACACGGGCACAGCGTTAATATGGACGATCTAGCAGATATAAATCTCTGCCAACCGCTCCGAGAATAGGTAACTGACACAGGAATGAAATGCGCTGACTTAGTCAGCCTATCCACAATGACCCAAAGTGCATCAAACTTTCTCTGAGTCTATGGGAGTCCAACAACGAAATCCATATTGATACGCTCCCACTTCCACTCAGAAATCTCTATCTTCTTAAGAAAACCACCAGATCTCTGATGCTCATACTTTACTTGCTGACAATTTAGGCACCGAGCTGCATAAGCAACTATATCCTTCTTCATCCTCCTCCACCAATAATGCTACTGCAAGTCCTGATACATCTTGACGGCACCCGTATGAATAGAATACCGGGAACTATGAGCCTCCTCAAGAATCAACTCACGAATTCCATCCACATTAGGCATACAAACGCGACCCTACATCCTCAAGACTCCGTCAACTTCAACAGTAACCTGCGTGGCACCACTATGCCGCACTGTGTCCCTAAAGACCAACAAATGAGGATCATCACACTGTCGATCCCTGTTACGCTCAAACAAAGGAGACCGAGCGACTGTACAAGTTAGAACACGACTGGGCTCTGAAATATCCAACCTCACAAACTAGTTGGTTAAAGTCTAAAAATTTGATGCAAGCGGCCTCTCACCGACTAGGATGAACGCAAAGCTGCCCATATTGGCTGCTTTTCTACTCAAGGCGTCAGCCACCACATTGGCCTTCCCTAGATGATACAAGATGGTTATATCATTGTCTTTCAATAGCTCAAACCACCTCATTTGTCTCCAATTGAGATCCTTTTGCTTGAACAAATACTGAAGGCTTCGATGATCCGTGAAAACCTCACATGACACGCCGTAAAGGTAGTGCTTCCAAATCTTTAGCGCATGCACCATGACTACCAACCCTAAGTCTTGGACAAGATAATTCTTCTCATGAACCTTCAATTGTCGCGATGCGTATGCAATCACCCTACCCTCCTACATCAATACCACACCGAGCCCAACACGAGACACATCACAATATACCGTATAAGATCTTAAACCCGTACCGAGTCCGAAAAGTTGTCTTACATACATCGGATGCCCTAATCCTCAACTGATGGTAGCCGGATCTCAAATCGATCTTCGAAAACACCTTGGAACCCTGAAGCTGAACAAATAAGTCATCAATCCTCGGTAATGAATACTTGTTCTTGATGGTGACTTTGTTCAACTACCGATAGTCTATGCACATCCTTATTGATAACTCCTTATTCTTTACGAACAACACAGGTGCACCCCAGGGCAAGACACTAGGTCTAATGAAGCCCTTATCAAGAAAATCCTATAACTGCTCCTTCAATTCTTTCAACTCTGGGGGGTCCATACGGTATGGCGGAATGGAAATGGGCTGAGTGCCCGGAGCCAAATCAATAGAGAAATAAATATCCCTGTCGGGTGGCATGCCGGTAGGTCTGCAGGAAACACCTCTGGAAACTCATGAACAACTAGTACGAAATCCATGGAAGGAACCTCTGCACTAGAATCACGAACATAAGCCAAATAGGCTAGACACCCTTTCTCCACCATACGCCGAGCCTTCATATAAGAGATAACCCTGATGGTAGAATGGCCAGTAGTCCCCCTCCACTCTAATCGATGCAACCCCAGCAAGGCTAAGTCACCGTCTAAGCTTGACAATCCAATATAGCGTGATAAGATGATAGCTAATCCATACCCAATATAACGTCAAAATCAACCATATCAAGAAGTAGAAGGTCTACACTAGTCTCAAGAATCCTAATGGTGACCACACACGAATGATAAACACGATATACAACAATATCATCCCCCACAAGTGTGGACATACACACAGGAGCACTCAACGAATCACGAGGCACAACCAAATATAAAGCAAAATAGGATGACACATAGGAGTAAGTGGAACCTGGATCAAATAGAACTAAAGAATCTCTACTGCAAACTAAAAAAATACCTGTGATAACGGCGGTAGATGACTCAGCCTCAGGCATAGCTGGAAAAGTATAGTGTAACGACTTGGCCGATCATTTTGGGAGTTAGAGCCCCAATCACCTAATAAATGCTTTCCCCACATTTGTTTATGCTATTGGGACTTGCCGGAGTGATCAGATATTGAATTCAGAGAGTTTTGGGACACTTAGTCCCTAAATGTGAGTTTAAGCCTTAGAATATGGATCGTAGTCGAAACTGCGTAAAGACGTGTCCGGAATTCCGTTGACTCTGTTAGTTCCGTTGGGTGATTTTGGAGTTATGAGCGTGTACGGAATGTGTTTTCGAGGTCTGTTGTAGATTTAGGCTTGAATTGGCGAAGGTTAGATTTTTGGCGATTTCGGTCGATAGGGAAAATTTTGATATTGAGCTCGGAATGGAATTACGGAAGTGGCTATAGGTTTGTAGTGTCATTTGTGACATGTGTGTCAAATTTGAGGTCATTCGGACGAGGTTTGACGTGTTTCGGCATCTTTTGTAGATTTTGGAAAAATGTTAAGTTCTTAGGCTTGAATCTGTGTTTAATTCATATTTTTGGTGTTGTTAGATATGGTTTGAAGGCTCGACTAAGTTCTTATGGTGTTATGGGATTGTTTAGTAGGTTTGGTTGAGGTCCCGGGGGTCTCGAGTGTGTTTCGGATGCCCAACGGGTCATTTTTGGACTTTGGAAGTTTGCTGGTTTTTGCTGGTGTCTACAACTGGTCTTCTTAATCACGATCGCGTGAGGAAGTTCGCGATTGCGTAGAACAATTGGAGGCTAGTTGGGTTAACGCTTCGCGATCGCAGAGAAAGGGGCACAATCGCGTAGGACAGGCAGGTTGTGCATCGCGAACGCGTGGGCCAGGCCGCGTTCGCGTAGAAGAATAAAGCGACAAAGGTAAGCTGGATTTTAACCCTTCGCAATCATGTGGGACCAATCACGGTCGCATAAGTCAGAGGACCCTTTGCATCGCGTTCACGTGGGTTAAATCCTAGTCGCGTAGAGTAAAAATGTGAGGCAGAAAAGTTTCTCTTCGCGTGTGTCTTTCTGCGACCGCGATGAGGAAAGACCTGGCAGATTAAAAATGTTCAAAATCGAGGGTTTAACTCATTTTTCACTATTTGGAATTGAGAGCTCGGGATTAGGCGATCTTTGGAAGGATTTTCACGTGGGTGTTTGGGGTAAGTGATTCTTACTTAGTTTTGATTAATTTCCGCTAATCTATGCTTAATTTTATCATCTACTTTCGAATTTGGGGTGAAAAATTGGGGGAGATTGAGAAAAGTTCCTACGCTGAGTTTTTGGGTTTTGATCTAGAATTTGGTATCGGAATTGAGTAAATTTGTTATGGTTAGACTCGTGAGTGAATGTGTGTTCGGAATTTGTGATTTTTACCCGATTCCGAGACGTGGTCCCAGGGGACTTTTTGGGGCGATTTTCCTAATTTTGCGTTTTAGCTTCGAATTGATTAGTTAAATCTGTTACTTAAAGTTATATTTACATTATGCAATTAATTTGATTAGATTCGGCTAATTTGGAGTCGGGTACTCGTGGCAAGAATGTGATTTCAAGTTGATTTGAGTGGTTGAGGTAAGTGGCTTGCCTAACTCTGTGTTGGGCGCCGTGTACGTGAGGTGACGAGTACGTACATGGGCCGTTATTGCAAAAATCCCATTTTCCCTTCCTAAATCATAAATTTTTCTTTCTTCTATTAAATTGCATTAGTATGTTAAATTGTTTAGCTTAGATTAGAAAAAGCATGCTTACGTGTCAAATTGTCTATTCGATACTCTGTGCGCCATGCTTAGTTAGATTACTGCTTTTCCTTACCTTTGATTAGATGAACTGTATAAATTGATGCCAAACCTGTCATTTATGTTGCATCGTAAATTTAAATTGGGACTACGGACGTATTCCGGGAGATTCCCCAGCACTGCATATTTAAATTGGGACTATGGATGTATTCCGGAATATCCCCATGTACTGCATATTTAAATCGGAACTACAGACGTATTCAGGGAGATCCCTCGTTACTGCGTATTTATTTTGGGACTACAAACGTATTCCGGGAGATCCCCATGTACCGCATAATCATCTGGAACTACGGGACGGTATCCCGGGAGATTCCACCTTGTGTTTACCTTGTTTTGAGTCGAGGGCTCCCTTTACTGTTAAGTTTTTCGAGCATTTTCTTTAATTGTTTAATGTAGAATTTACTTATCTCTTGAACTATTTTAAATTGCTTATATTGATTCCAGTAGGGCCTTAACCTGATCTCATCACTACTTGACCGGGGTTAGGCTTGGCACTTACTGGGTACCAAATGTGGTGTACTCGTGCCCTTTCCTGCACATGTTTTCGTGTGCAGATCCAGGTATGAGCTATCAACCTCGTGGATAGTATTCACTGCTGATTCTAGGAGATTGCAAGGAAATTTTGCCACGTCCGCAGAATCCTCATAGTCCCCTTCCATTCTATCATTTAGAGTCTACTTATGTACTTTCCAGACTTGTTCAGAGCTACAGTAGTTATTAGAAGCTTATGACTAATTGTGACATTCTGGGTCATTGGGATGGGTTTTTTGTACATGTCAAGCGACATCGTTATGTTATTCAGATTATGTCTTTATTTTCTTTATTTATTGTGTTTTTAATTAAGTTTTATCCACAAAATTAGTCTTACCTAATCGTAGAGACTAGGTACCGTCACGATACCTTTCGGAGGGTAAATTGGGTCGTGATAAGTTGGTATCAGAGCTCTAGGTTCATAGGAGTCACAAATCACAAACCGATTTAGTAGAGTCTCGCGGATCGGTACTAAGACGTCCGTATCTATCTTCGGGAGGCTATGTAACTGTTAAGAACAATCATATTCCTTTGATTTCCTTGACATATGAGTTATTGACATCAAAATTCTAAAACTCTATTCTATTCTTTCTCATAGATGGTGAGGACTCGTACCATGAGGACTAACGACCAGGCACCCGAGCCCCCAGTTAGAGCTGCTAGAGGCAGGGGCCAGGGTAGAGGACGAGCACGCGGTACAGCCCGAGCACCTGCGAGAGCAGCGACAGAGGATCCCACAGCAGCTCTAGCTGGAGGGACGGCACCAGAGATTCCTATTGCTACTCCAGCCCTCTAGGAGAATTTGGCTCAGTTCCGATAGCCCCAACTACATCTCACGGGGGGAGGGGTACGGACTCTCGCAGCCCGCACTCCTGAGCAGAGGGTCCAGGTTGATCAGGTCCTAGAGTACATTCCTATATTCCAGTGGTTCCGGCTCAGCATGAGGCTAGGGTATCGGTTTTTTAGGCAGAGCAACTCAAACTTGAGAGGTACAAGAAGTACCACCCACCTACTTTCAGCGGACTATCTTCAGATGACGCTCTGGGTTTTCTTGAGGAGTGTCATCGTATTCTCCACACCATGAGAATTGTGGAGACGAGTGGGGTTTCTTTCATTGCTTTCCAGTTGAGGGGTGCGACATATCAGTAGTGGCGTGCCTATGAGCTAAGTAGTCCAGACGAGGCAACCTCACTCACTTGAACTCAGTTTTTAGAGATGTTTCTGCTAGAGTATGTCCCTAAGAGCCTCAGGGATGCTTGGCGCGCAGAGTTTGAGCAGCTGCACCAGAGTGCTATGACTATGTCGGAGTATGTAGTCTGTTTCAGTGAGTTAACTCGTCATGCACCGGCTTTGGTTGCCATAGTCAAAGAGAGGGTTCGTCGCTTCATTGAGGGAACTCACCCTAGTATTCGGACCAGTATGGCCAGAGAGTTGGAGATGGATATCACTTATCAGCAGGCAGCGAGTATTGCCAGGAGGGTAGAGGGCATGTTTGCTCAGGGCATAGAGGAGAGAGAGGCCAAGAGGTCTCGAGAGACTGGTCATTTATGAGGAGCTCGGGCACCAGCAACACACTATGGTAGGGGTTTTGTGAGTCGCCTTGTTCATTCAGCTCTTCCAACAGCCAGCGGTATTCCAGCTCCTCCTAGATCTCAGGAGCCCTATTATGCACCGCCAATATCCAGTGTGCCTCTTGCTCGAAGTGCTATTATCGGCCAGTCCAGCAGGCCAGTTCCGAGTCAGTCTCAGCCGCAGCGTCCTCCGAGGGGTTGTTTTGAGTGTGGTGACACACGTCACATGATTAGAGATTTCCCCAGAGCTAGGAGGGGTGCATCTTCACAGACTTATCAGCCTCCACGTGCTCCACCGGCTCCTCTGGTTATTCTTCCATCCCCAGCTGCCACTCCATCTCCTCAACCAGCTCGAGGTGGAGGTCGGGGAGGTCGAGGTCGCCCTAGAAGGAGAGGTCAGACCAGGTACTATGCCCTTCCAGCCGTTCAGAGGCCCTCGCTTCAGATTCAGTTATCACAAGTATCGTCCCTATCTGTCATAGGGATGCATCAATATTATTTGACCCGGACTCTACGTATTCATATGTGTCTTCTTATTTTGCTTCACATTTGGGATATCTCGGGATTCTTTGAGTTCCCCTGTTTATGTATCTACTCCCGTGGGGGATTCTCTCATTGTGGACCGCGTATATCGGTCGTGTTTTATTGTTCTTAGTGGTTTTGAGACAGGGCCGATTTGTTATTGCTCAGCATGGTAGATTTTGATGTTATCTTGGACATGGACTAGTTGTCTCCCCATTATGCTATTCTTGATATTCACGCTAAGACCGTGACGCTGGCTATGCCAAGCTTACCGAGATTAGAGTGGAGAGGTACCTTAGAGTATAGTCCCTGCAAGGTAATTTTTTTTCTTAAGGATCAGCAGATGGTCGAGAATGGGCGTGACACGTATTTGGCCTATGTGAGAGATGCCAGTATTGATACCCCTACAGTTGAGTCGGTCCCAGTAGTGAGGGACTTCCCTGATGTATTTCCAGTTGATCTTCCGTGTATGCCGCCTGATAGAGATATTGATTTCAACATTGATTTGTTGTCGGGCACTCAACCCATTTCTATTCCTCCCTATCGTATGACTCCTCCTAAGTTGAAGAAGTTGAAGTAGCAATTGCAGGAGTTGCTTTCATTAGGCCCAGTGTATCACCTTGGGGTGCTCCGGTATTATTTGGGAAGAAAAATGATGGTTCTATGCGTATGTGTATTGATTATCGGCAGCTGAAAAAAGTTACAGTGAAGAACATGTATCCTTTACCTCACATCGATGATTTATTTGATCAGTTACAGGGTGCATGGTATTTTCCAAGATTGACTTGAGTTCTAGCTATCATCAGTTGAAGATTCGGGAGTCGTACATGCTGAAGACTGCCTTTAGGACCAGATATGGTCATTATGAGTTTCTTGTCATGTCATTTGGGCTGACCAATGCCCCAACAACCTTTATGTATTTGATGCACAATGTGTTCTGGCTTATCTTGATTCTTTCATCATTGTGTTTATTGACGACAACCTGGTATATTCCCGGTCTCGGGAAGATCATAAGCAACACTTGAGGACCGTACTTCAGACTTTGAGGGAGAAGAAATTGTATGTAAAATTCTCTAAGTGCGAGTTTTGGCTTGATTCAATATCATTCTTGGGCCACGTAGTGTCTTGTGATAGGATCAAGGTGGATCCGAATAAGGTAGAGGCGGTGTACAGTTGGCCTAGACTGTCATCAACTACGGAGAGCTGCAGTTTCCTTGATTTGGCATGGTACTATCTCCACTTTGTAGAGGGATTTCATTTATTGCAGCACCTATGACCAGATTGACCGAAAAGGTTGCTCTGTTCAGATGGACTGAGGAGTGTGAGGAGAGCTTTCAGAATCTCAAGACAGCCTTGACCACAACCCTAGTGTTGGTGTTGCCTACAGGTTCGGGGTCCTATACAGTCTATTATGATGCCTCGAGGATCGGCCTAGGAGCGGTATTGATGCATGATGGTAGGGTGATTGCCTGTGCGTCCAGACAGTTGAAGGTGCATAAGAAGAATTATCCAGTGCATGACCTCGAGTGGACATCTATTATTCACGCCCTGAATATCCGACGTCATTATTTGTACGGTGTTCCCTGTGAGATTTACACTAATCACCACAGTTTACAACAAATTTTCAGGCAGAAGGACCTTAATCTGCGCCAACGGAGGTGGTTGTAGCTACTCAAGGACTATGACATCACTATAGTATACCACCCGGGGAAGGCCAATGTAGTGGCCGACGCTTTGAGTCACCGGGCGTAGAGTTTGGGGAGTTTGACAGATCTTCTGGCAGCTAAGAGGCCTTTAGCCCAAGATGTTCACGCCTTAGCCAGTCAGTTCGTGAGATTGGATATTTCAGAGTCTTGACGGGTATTAGCTTGTGTGGTTGCTCGGTCTTCTCTTTATGACCGCATTAGAGAGCGTCAGTATTATGATGATCCCCACCTTCTGGTTCTTCAGGATAGAGTTTGCTAAGGTGATGCCAGAGATGTGACTATAGGTGATGATGGCGTGATGAGGATGCAAGGTCGTATTTGTGTGCCCAATGTAGATGGGCTTCAGGAGCTAATTCTTGAGGAGGCCCATAGCTCAAGGCAATCCGTTCATCTGGGTGTCGCGAAGATATACCAGGACCTGAGACAACACTATTGGTGGAGAAGGATGAAAAATGATATAGTTGGATTTGTGTCCAAGTGTCTCAACGGTCAGCAAGTTAAATATGAACATCAGAGACCAGGAGGATTATTTCAGAGGTTAGAGATCCCAAAGTGGAAGTGGGAACGGATCACCATGGACTTTGTGGTTGGACTTCCTCGGACTTGAGAAAGTTCGATGCTATTTGGGTTATCCAGTGTTGACTACATACTCCTCAAAGAGGTTGGATGAGATTTATATCAAGGAGATTGTCCGACTTCATGGTATTCCAATATCCATCATTTCAGACAGAGGTACACAGTTCACATCACGGTTCTAGAGAGTCGTACAACAAGAGTTGGGCACCAGGGTGGAGTAGAGTACAACCTTTCACCCTCAGACAGACGGGCAGTCCGAGCGCACAATTCAGATTCTTGAGGATATGTTCCGTGCCTGTGTGATGGAGTTTGGAGGGTCATAGGACCAATACTTGCCACTTGCAGAGTTTGCTTACAATAACAGTTACCAGTCCAGCATTCAGATGGCACCGTATGAGGATCTATACGGTAGGCGGTGCCGGTCCCCATTGGGATGGTTTGATCTTGGCGAGGCCCGATTGTTGGGTACAGATTTGGTCCAGGATGCCCTGAATAAGGTGAACGTGATTCAGGAGAGGCTTCACACAACCTAGTCTAGGCAGAAGAGTTATGCATATCGGAAAGTTCGTGATTTGGCATTTATGACTGGTGATCGGGTTTTGCTTCGGGTATCGTCTTTGAAGGGCGTCATGAGATTCGGGTGTGCCTTGTGTGATCTACACCGATCATTAGAGTTTGCAGCATCTATTCAAGCAAAAAGGATCTTAACTTGCGTCAACGGAGGTGGTTGGAGCTACTTAAGGACTATGATATAACCATTTTGTACCACCGGGGAAGGCCAATGTGGGGCCGATGCTTTGAGTCACTGGGCGGAGAGTTTGGAGAGTTTAGCATATCTTCCAATAACACAAATACCCTTAGTATTGGATGTTCATGCCTTAGCCAGCCAGTTTGTGAGATTGGATATTTCTGAGTCGAGTCGAGTGTTGGCTTGTGTGGTCTCTCGGTCTTCTCTTTATGATCAAATTAGGGAGTGTCAGTATGATGACCCCCGCCTATTTGTCCTTAAGGGAACGGTCCAACATGGTGATGCTAAGGAGATCACCATTGGGGATGATGGCGCATTGAGGATGCATGGCAGGCTATGTGTGCCTAATGTAGATGGTTTGTGTGAGTTGATTCTTCAGTAGGTTCATAGCTCGCGGTACTCTATTCATTCGGGTGCCACGAAGATGTATGAGGACTTAAGGCAACATTACTGGTGGAGGAGGAGGATGAAGAAGGACATAGTGGAGTATGTTGCTCGGTGCCTAAATTGCCAGCAGGTGAAGTATGAGCATTAGCGGCCAGGTGGGTTGCTTCAAAAGTTCGATATTCCGGAGTGGAAATGGGAGCGAATCACTATGGATTTTGTTGTTGGACTCCCACAGACTTAACATAGGTTTGATGCAGTTTGGGTGATTGTGGATAGGCAGCAGTTGGCTCGAATCTACATCCGTGAGATTGTTAGGCTTCATGGCGTACCGGAATCTATTATCTCTAATTAGGGTACGTAGTTTACTTCACGTTTCTGGAGAGTCGTACAACATGAGTTGAGTACTAACGGACTGTCAGTCCGAGCGCACTATTCAGATACTAGAGGATATGCTTTGTGCGTGTGTGATGGAGTTTGGAGGGTCATGGGACCAGTTCTTTCCACTTGCAGAGTTTGCCTACAACAACAGTTATCAGTCCAGCATTCAAATGGCATCGTATGAGGCTCTGTATGGTAGGAGGTGTCGGTCCCGAGTGAGTTGGTTTGATCGGAGCGAGGCCCAATTATTGGGTACAAACTTGGTCCAGGATGCCTTGGATAAGTTAAAGGTGATTCAGGATCGACTTCACACAGCCCAGTCCAGACAGAAGAGTTATACGGACGGGAAGGTTCACGGTGTAGCACTCATGGTTGGAGAGCAGGTCTTGCTCTGGGTATCACCCATGAATGGCGTTATGAGATTCGGGAAAAAGGGCAAGCTGAGCCTAAGGTACATTGGTCATTTTGAGGTGTTGTGGCGTGTTGGGGAGGTTGCTTATGAGATTTCCTTACCTCCCAGCCTGGCAGAGGTTCATACGGTATTCCACATTTCCATGCTCCAGAAGTATCACGGTGATGCGGCTCATGTATTAGATTTCAGCTCAGTCTAGTTGGACAAGGATTTATCTTATGTTGAGAATCCGGTTGCTATTTTGGATAGGCAGGTCAGAAAGCTCAAGTCAAAGAACATTGCTTCAGTGGAGGGGCCAAACGGCCGATGAGGCAACTTGGGAGACCGAGCAGGATATGCGCAACCGTTATCCTCATCTTTTCACAGATTTAGGTATGTCTCTATACTCGTTCGAGAACGAACGATTGTTTTAATATGGGGAGGATCTGACGATCCGGCCGGTCTTCTTGAGAGTTAGAGCCCTGATCCCCTATTAAATGTTTCCCCATATCTATTTCAACTATTGTTACTTGTCGGAAAGTCTCTTTTTAGTTTTCGGAGTATTTTGGGACACTTAGTCCCTAAAACGGAAGCTAAAGCCTTAAGATTTGGACCGTAGTCGGAACTATGTGAAGATGACTCTAGAATGGAGTTTCGTCGGTTCTGTTAGATCCATTAGGTGATTTTAGACTTAGAGACATGTCCGGATTGTATTTTGGAGGTGTGTACTTGTGTGCAAAATTTGGGGTCAATCGGTCATGGTTTGGTTGGTTTCAGCATCGGTTGTCGAATTTAGAAGTTCCAAGTTCTTTAAGTTTGAATCAGAGGATGATTCCTGATTTTAGCATTGTTTGAGGCGGTTTGAAGGCTCGACTAAGTTCGTATGGTGTTTTAGGACTTGTTGGTATCTTTGGTTGAGGTACCGGGAGCCTCGGGTGTGTTTCGGATCATTATCAGATGCGTTTTGGACTTAGAGAAATCTATGAAGTTCTATGATCTGGTGTATCTGGTTTCCTTATACGCGATCGCGAGAGGGGAGCCGCGATCGCATAGGCTTAGCTGGGCAGAAGAAGTTTTGTTCTTCGCGTTCGCGGTCAGGAGTATGTGAACGCGTAATCGTGTGAAGTGGTGCTTCTCGAACGCGTGGCCAAGGTCGCATTCGCGTAGTTTTAAGGAGACTAAGGTTAGGCCACGCGCTTTGCTCATCGCAAACGCGTGAGGAATTTCGCGGTTGCGTAGGTGTGAGAGCCATTGCATCGCGTTCACGTAGTGATTTACGCGTTCATGTAGGGTTAAATCTTGGGGCAGCAAAGTTGTTTTTCGCGATCGCGAGGCAATTTTTGGGATCGCGATTAAGGAATCACTAGGTTGATTTGAATGTTCAAAATCGAGGGTTTATGTCATTTTCCACCATTTGGATTTGAGAGCTCAGAATTAGGAGTTTTTTGGAGAGATTTTCACGTGAGTGTTTGGGGTAAGTGATTCTTACCTACTTTTTGGTTAATTCCCATTATTTTGTCTTTAATTTCATCATTAAATTAGTGAATTGGGGTGGAAAATTGAGAAAATTTTGAGAAACGTTCTTAGGCCGAATTTTGGGGTCTTGATTGAGATTTTGGTATCGGATTTGAGTAAATTTTGTAGGGTTAGACTCGTGAGTGAATGGGTGTTCATAATTTGTGACTTTTACCCGATTCCGAGACATTGGCCCGGGGAGGCTTTTCGGGGCTAATTTCCAATTTCTTGCTTTAACTTTGATATCAGTAGCTAGATTAGTCTCTTGTAGTTGTATTAATGTTATGTAGTTGATTTTGGCTAGATTTGGACCATTCAGAGTCGGATTTTCGTGGAAAAAGCGATGTTTTGGATGGATTTGAGCTTGGTTCGAGGTAAGTGACTTGCCTAACCTTGTGTGGGGAAACTCCTCTTTGGTATTGTTTTGATATGTGAGCTTCATGTAAGTGAGGTGACGAGTACGTACACGGGCTAATTTTTATAAAAAACCAATTTCTACTAAGTAATGCCCTATTTTCTTTCTTATTTGAATCTTATCAGCATGTATAGTATCATGTTAAACTAAATTAGCATGCCTACTTGCATTAACTGTTTATCTGAACTACGTGCAGCATATTTAGGAATTCACTTGTTGTCCTTATCTTATACTTAGGTTGAATTGTAGGATTTCGTGTTGTAACTATTAAATTCTATTGTTTGGGATGCATATTTACTTTGGGACTACGGAACGGTATTCCGAGAGATCCCCCCTGCTGTGCATATTTACTTTAGGACTACGGAACGGTATTTCGGGTGATCCCCATGTCTTTCATATTTACTTTGGGAATACGGAACAGTATTCTGGGAGATCTCCCTGCACATTTACGTTTGGGACTACGAAACGATATCTCGGGAGATCCCCTGTTGTATATCTATGTACTGAGTTGTTGCCTTCTATGATTTCTTTCTTATTAAATTTCAATATTTATTTTACTGCGATATTTCATTCTACCTTGCTTTACTATACATATATACCAGTAGGGCCTGACCTGACCTCGTCACTACTCGACCGAGGTTAGGCTTGGCATTACTAGGTACTATTCTGGTGTACTCACGCCCTTTCCTGCACATGTTTTTCGTGTGCAGATCCAGGTTCTTCTTACCAGCCTCGTTCATAGATATAGTCGCTACTGCCAGAGACTTCAAAGTACATCTGCCCGCGTCCACAGATCCTCGGAGCCCTCCTCTATCCCCCTAACGTTCATTTTTCCCTCTTTTCTATAGATAGTGATGTATAGAACTGTTAGGATTCGTAGAAGCTTGTAACTTACGGTGTTCCGGATCTTGGGAGTATTATGTACAGTCCGAGAGTTGCTTATTGTATATGCCGAGTGGCATCTTAAATTTTCTTATCTACATTACCCATTACAGTTAGTCGTTAAATTTGCACGCTTTCATTTTTGTTTCCGCAAAGTGTTAGGCATACCTAGTTGTAGGGACTAATGCCTCATTTGTTTGCACTTAATGGAGGTCTGAATCTTAATCATTCAGATCTCAAACATTAAGTGCGTTTATTTTTAAAGTCTGAATCTTAATTATTCAGATCTTAATCATTAAGTGTGTTTATTTTTTTACTTCACAACTACTTAATGGGTTTGAATAAGTCTGTATGATTAAGATCCAGAACAGAGACTTAATTTCATTAAGATACTATCATCCATATTCATTATTAATTGTCGCCACCGCCTACCATTATCAACTACCACCATGCCACCACCATACTCAACCACCATCACCACCATCATCCTCAATCATAGCTGCCACCATAATAGACTACCACCACCCGCCATCCACACCACTCCCACCACCATCATTCTAAATCATAAACACTCATCAACCTCAACTACCACTACTAACCATCCCATCACCATCAACAATCTCAACTGGCACTACCATCATTATAAACTACCATCACCCATCGCCACCTTCTTCAATCACAACTACCACCACCAATCGTCATCATTAACTATCACCACTCACCACCATCATCCTCAATCATAATCGTCGCCACTACTAATCACCACTAGCTACTACCCGAAACCAAACTTACCACCAACCATCGCCTCTAGTCGGTATTCACAGGCACCAATGTTAGCCATCACCACTGGTAACTATTATATTTTAAAATTATATATATTTTTTATATCAGGTATTAGATTAATTTGAATTTTATTTGAATTTTAAGTTTATTAATTTTTTAATAAAGGTAAATTTTATACATTTAGATAGTACTAATCAAACAGTCTTAATCATTTAGTATTTAGATCTTATTACACATCTTAATATTCAAATGTGTATCCAGATTTAGATGTCTTCATCTTAATGCACATTTTGACATTCAGATGTGTATTCAGATTCATACGTCTTAATTTAAAAAAAACAATTGAGTCCTAAGTGTCGTCACGACAAATTCATGAAGAGAGAATTTGGGTCGTGACACAACTGGTATAAGAGCTCAGGTGCGGCCGGAAGAGTATGGAAATTACATAGTAATGGTTCGGTACTCGGTTTAGTTATCCTTGTGAGCTTGGAGACATGTATACATGAAGAAATTAGTTGCGGGCTTCGATTGCCATAAATATTCTGACTATGTGGGTGACACACAATGATACGCACACACACACAAAAAAAAGTTAGTTGCGGCTTTGACAGCCACACTAACTATGACATAGGTGGCACGCACATTAAATGATAACTAAAAATATTGAAAGCCTATATATAAGCTTTAAGAATCTATTAATGGCATAAAACAATACAAATTTAATCTGAAATGTATAATATCACAACCTGATATGAATATTTAGGCTACTTTAACCTCACACGCATGAAGTTGAACTCGTCCTCCCTTTTCACTTAACACTTTATCTTATGTCTGTTTTCAGCAAAATTGTGCTCCTTTCAAGTTAACACTTTAAGTCTATTTGAACCCTTAACAATGTTTTTACTGTGTCATTTAAACACAAAATATTGACATGTTATTGCACGTATCTCACGCCTCTTTTAAGAGTGTGAACTGCATATATAAGGCCATCGATGTGGTCCTGAACCGCAGGTGGAAAAAAAACGTTATTTTAAAAAAAAAACTATTTCCCTTGTTCATTTCTCAATGGGATACTACCACAAATGTACTGCAACTTCCATCACCACACTGCTTCATCTAAAATAACTTTTTTTAAAAATAAAAAATAAAAAATAAAAAGTCATTTGTATTGCACCATGAAACCTCATGAAAACCTCCATAAGATACACTTTATTTTCCTTTAAAAAAAACAGTAACAAACACCATTAAATCAGCCATCAAACCCAGCTGAACCACCTCCAAAATTACCATCAGTTTCGATATTTCATTCGACCCATCTATTTTCCTCTTCAATACACACGAAATAAGGTTTTATTATCACGCACACATACAGTCATCTCTAATTTATATCTAAAATTACACAATTTAAAAAGTTTATGCAATTATTAAAAAGCGGATAATCACTATAATTACCCAAAAAAGTACCATTTATTAATATATTTGGAGTTCAAGGGTTGTAATTCTCTGCAATATAATTTTTTGTGTGAGGATTGTAAATTAAAAAAATTGAATTTTTGCCAAAAACGGTGAAATAGGGGAGGGAGCCGCCAGGAAGACGACGGAAGGAAGGGAGTTGTAAGAAGCATGGGGTGAACAGGGGATCGGTCGTCGATGGAAGAGATGGATCGGAGTAACAGAGATCTGTCGCCGACAGGGAATTTGTAGAAGATTAAAGAGTGGTACGATGGGATAAAGGGGTCGTCTGGGAAGACGAGGAAGGGGTGGGTGCGGATCTTAATATTTTTTTTTCCAAAAGTTTTTTTTTAATTTGTTGAAATTAAATCCACCTGTCCTTTGTTATTTGTTACTTGGCGATTGAATTAAACCCATCTTTTATGCTTCGTTGCCTATCAAATTTTGTGTTTAAATGATACAGTAAAAATCTTCTTAAAGTGTTCAAATAAAATAGATTTAAATAAAATATTAAAGTAAAAGAAAGGACAAGTTTAATAACAGGCCGATGTATACCGCCAAAATCTTTCAAAATAACCAATATTCATGTTATTTTAGATAATCTCATTTTGTTTTAGAGTGACATATACACTCCAACATTTCAATAAAGTGAATCGGTGCAAACTTGAATATGTCCAATTCAAATAAGCAAAGAGTCTAATGCTAATAAAATCTATATCTATCTATATTATATTAAAGCATGAATACCTTATTAATATATTATTCATCTATCTTTTTTATCCTTCGTAAATATATTTTATGTTGGTTATATTTGTAATTATAATTATTAATTTATTTTTTTCTTCCCAAAATCAAAAACTGTTGGGTACGTCCTTTTAGGTTTAGAATTTTTCAGAATTTACACTACTTGGGATTATTGCCTTATGATTTCTTTTCCTTTGGCTTTGTTTCCTTTAGTTTTAAGATTCTTGCGTTTCTGTTTTCTTTACTTTTAGGATTCTTTGAATTCTTTCTTTTACTTATGGTTGTCACGAACCAGTTTTTTCCACCATGAACTGTTGTGACGACACCTAATCTCTAAGATTAGATAAGTCTATTATTGCGGAAATGAAATAAAACATAAAGATAAAACCCAACAGATGAAATTAATAAGCAGAAATAATGCCACTCGGCATATACAATGATCATCATTCCCAAACCCGGAATATCGCTAGTCACAAGCTTCTAAGAGTCTCTACTGCTCTATACATAAATGTTTGAAGAAAAACAGGGGAAGATTCTACATACGGGGGTAGAAGGGGACTCCTAGATTTACGAACGCGAGCAGATGTAACTTGAAGTCTCCTAAATCAGCAACCACACACTAGACTCGAGGTTGATAGCTCGTACCTAAATCTGCACACGCAAACATATGTGCATGAAAGGGCATGAGTACACCACAATGGTACCAGTAAGTGTCAATCCTAACCTCGGTCGAGTAGTGACGAGGTCAAGTCAGGGCCCTACTAGTATAAATATAACTAAATAAGACAAATAGAAATATCACAGTAAAATAACTACAAAATTTCAACAGGAATAGAAATCAATGATACTCTACAACTCAGAACACAGTAATAGCAACATGGGGATCTCCCGGGATACCGTCGCGTAGTCCCAAGTAAATACGAAGTACATAAGCGGGGGGGGGGGGGGGGAGAATCTCCCGGAATACCGCTCTGTAGTCCCAAAGTAAATATGCAGTGCTGAGGGATCTCCCCGATTACTGTTTCGTAGTCCCAAAGTAAATATGCAGTATAGGGGAATCTCCCGAAATACCGTTCTATAGTCCCAAAGTAATTATGCGGTGCTGGGGGATATCCCATAATACCGTTCCGTAGTCCCAAAGTAAATATGCAGATCAACCAATAAACAGAACAGTTATAGCAAGAAATCTACAGTTTAGGCTAAGTTCAAACAAGGGGAAATAAGAATTTCACTGAACATGCTGCACAAAGTTCAAATAGACAGTTAAAACACGTAGGCATGCTTCTCTAATCTAAACAAGTAGTCACATATGCTAGTGTAGATCAAACAAGGAGAAAACAGGTAATGATTTAGTGAAAAACGGAGTTTTACAATAAATAGCCTGTGAACGTACTAGTCACCTCACGTACACGACGCTCATATATCAAACAATACCAAAATTCTAAGGGGAAGTTCCCCCACACAAGGTCAGGCAGCCACTTACCTAGAACCAAACTCAATAAATCTGAAACCACGCTTTTGCCACGAGTATCCAACTCTGAGTGGCCCAAATCTAATCAAATAAATTACATAACGTAAACATAGCTACAAGTAACTAATCTAGCTAATGAAATCGAAGTTAAGACAAGAAAATAGCAAAACGCCCCAAAAGTCTCCCCGAACCCACATCTCAGAATTGGGTAAAAGTTACCAATTAAGAACACACATTCACTCACGAGTTCACTCGTACAAAAATCATCCAAATCCGACGTCTAAATTCCACTCAAAACTCAGAAATTCGATTGAGGAACTTTTCCCCCAAATTCCCACTATCTCACTCAAATTCCTTGATTAAATAAAGAAAATAACAATAGATTAATGAAATGTGATCAAAATAGGATTAGAATTCGTTACCCAATGTTTTCCTCTTCAAAACCCTCGAGAAATCGCCTTCTCCCTAGCTTAAAAATCGAATTTGTGTGGAATGAGCAATAACCCTCTATTCTGCACCTTTTCTACTCAGCGATATTCGCACATGCGGGCCATTGGTCACACCTGCGACGCCGCACCTGCGGAAAATCCCTCGCAGGTGCGAAAATCACTTAAGAGGTATGGGTCCGCATCTGCGGTAAGGGGGCCGCACCTGCGCGTGCGCGCCTGCGATTCCTTAGGCGCATCTGCGGGCATTGTAGATGCAGTACTTCCCTCGCACCTGCGATCCCTGGTCAAGCCTCCAAATTCCGCATCCGCGCTTGATTTGCCGCACGTGTGATTTCGCACATGCGATCTCCTCTCCGCAGGTGCGAAACACCAGAAATCAGACATTCTTCAACAACTTTCCTAAGTCTAAATTTCATCCGTTAAGCATCCGAAACACACCGGAGGCCCCCGGTACCTCAACCAAACATACCAACCAATCCTAAAATACCATACGAACTTAGTCGAGCCTTCAGTCCACATCGAACAACATCACACTATGCACAGATTCAAGCCTAAAGAACTTTGAAATTTCTAAATTATACAAACGACGTCGAAACATATCAATTCTTGTTTGAATGACCTCAAATTTTACACACAAGTCAAAAATGACACTACGAACCTACTCCCACTTCCGGGCTCGATATCAAAATTTCTATTGCCGACCAAAATCGCCAAAATTCTAACTTTCGTCAATTGAAGTCTAAATCTACTACGGACCTTTAAATCATATTTCGGACGCGCTCCTAAGTCCAAAATCACCTAACGGAGCTAACAGAACCATAAAAATTCAAATCCGAGGTCATTACACACAAGTCGACATCAGGTCGACTTTTCCAACTTTGTCTCCCAATTAAGAGACTAAGTGTCTCAATTCGTTTAAAAAACTCAACACGAACCCTCCTAGCAACCCAAAATAGCAGAAAAGATACGGGGAAAGATGTTGATAGGAGATCGGGGCTCTAACTTTCAAAACGACTGGCCGGGTCATTACAATGATATATCTTTTCTCATTTGTTCTTTTTGTATCGGTTTAAGATGCAGTTTTCATTTTCTCTTTTGTGTAGGTTTAGAATTCTATTTAATATTAGTTTATCGACCGTAGTTTACGGTAACATTGTGTATTCACCTTTTATATTTATGATTCAATATTTTGATTTCTAGAATTTTAGAACCAAAATGGTTAAAATAAATAGGAGCTAACCACTTTATAAAAAAGCTATTATCCTGAATTCTTTATTTATTCTAAATCGTTTATATATCAACGTCTGCATAGGTAACTTTGCTTGTCATTTGAGGTAAATTTTTACATTGTTCTGTATTCTTAACGTTACGTGATAATGGTCTTTAATGCATTACTCATAAACAACTGCATATTAAAAGTTTGTCAACTGTGATTTTATTTACAATGTCTCATATATGATCATTGATTTTAAATGGGCTCATATACAGATATCGCAAAAGTTCTTTAGATTATTGCATTCGTCACATAAAATTGGTTAGATATTATACCTCATATAAATTGAATATTTATTAATTTAAGATTATTTCACTTTGTGTTTCATAGTTTTAGTTACTAATTGTTGTTGCTCCTATTCTATAAGAAAAAAAAAATTTTAATTACCTCTTTTAATTGATTATATTATACATATCACAATATTAACATCATGTTCTTAACGAATAGCCCTTGACAATTGGTGTCCTTGCATCTACCCAAAATTTGACTGATTTTATTGGTTTAGGTAAATAATTTTCCTTATCAATCTATTAAATAATATTTTATTTTATTAGCAATGTTGTGTTTTATTATGTTCTGGAAGTTATATGGCTTTGTTGTAGTTTAGCTATGATATATATATATATATATATATATATATATATATTTGAGCTTTGAGATTGAGGTAATTTTAATATTAATTTATTAAGTTCCCATTGAAATAGGATCCACACAAAGAAAAGCACTTGCCATTCGTTGATTATTAGCGGCATCCCGAAAACGTCTGGGTCGAATATGACTTTCGAATTAAGTTCCGAATTAGTGGATGTTGCCAAAGGGAGTGGCGATGTGTGTATATATATACATATATATATATAAATAAATTTACTTAAACTATATGTTAAGTTAGCTGTTTTAGCTAATTTGATATTTACGCTACTGTTAAAAAATTAATTTTTCCGTGCAATAAGATGTGTTCTTGTATATGAACAAAAGCATATTAATCTTCAATTTTGTACGATCTTGGTCAATGTATGATCTCCAAATAAATTAATAAATATAGAAAGTCAAACTCTTATTCACTCACCAACAAGAAATAATTTATATTCGCCAATATTAGTAATGATGGATTGTAGTTCTTCATTAAAAGATTACAACATTAGAGTATCCTAACTAGGTTAGAAGGGGTGACAAGGTAAGAAGTCTAAAAATATATGATTTAGTAGTAGGCACATTTTGATTGGATTAACATATGTGAGAGCATTAGCAAATACTTTTTCTTAATTATGTTAAATCCTTATAGTGGCTTAAGTATTTCTTTGAAATAAATCTTTTATTTTTTTTGAATATTGTCTATAAAGAGATATTAGGTAAGATATAACAATATAACTGTTATTAAATTATAAAGTATACTATTATTTATAATTAGAGATGTGTATATCACTCCCTTTAACTAATCAAAGTATTGACTTTTGCAGGTTAAGAAAGAATCCAATATATTTGAATTAATCTATTATATTAATGTAATTACACTCAATTTTTATTTAAATTGCATATTGAATTTATTTGGATATTGACTAATATTATACATAGTTCGTTACCTTAAAAAATGAGAACTGCCGTTAAAAAAAGAGTAAAATAAATAGGAATTCTGGTTGTACAGACGCATGTGATTTTCAAATGTGAAGAGAATCTAATAAATTTACCCAAAGAAAGATGTTTCCCGAGGCTTACAGTAATGTAGACCGATACGGGTACAGGTAAAGAGGACAGCTTTTTACCTCTAATGCCCTAGCCTTTTCTTTAGATCCCTAGTCTTTTCAGTCCTACTCTTATCTGTCTATCCAACAAAAAAGCGAAGGCCCTTGAATATCTGCCCATCTCTCATTCTTCCACGGTCTAACGAGCAGTTTTCTTGTACACAGAGCTTAATGTACTATACTGCTGCTACGATGGTTTGACTGATTTTATTTATTGTGTCATATGTCATTTCTTTGAAGTATTTTTTCATTCCTGCTATGGTGGTTTGGTCTGGGAATGGTAGGTGTTGGAAGTTGAATAAAGTTGATGGGTGGTTTTTGGACAGGATTAGGGTTGTGGTTGTTGTAAGAAGTGCATTGACTTTTTTGTCCTTTTTGTTTTGTTTGAGTGATGTAAGAAGATTAGGGTTTTAAGTTTGGAGCTCCTTGAAGTTCAACAGAGGATCTAACTGGTAAAAATTAAGCTGCTGACATATGGATTCCTCAGCCCTAATTCCAATAATAAGTAATATTGTTGGATAGGTTTGTGGCTTGCATATGTCAGGAGCTTCATTATTCTAAGTTGGATCTCTTTTTGGATTGAAGGATTTCTCTTCATCCTTTGATTTGTCTGCAATAATTTCTTTGACTTATTTTTTGTTAATTAGCTGCTCTATGCTTCATAAGTACTACTACTGAAATACTACTAGTATTTGATTTCATGGTTTAATCTTCTCTAGCTGGATCTTGTTTGCTATTCTTGGGTTCTGAAATTTTTTGAGTTTATCTGTTTGGGAACATACATTTTTCTATATTTGTACTATATACTGTAGTTAGCTACTCTTTTAACTTTCTCGTCATTTGATTTAAGCCAAAAGTAATTTGTAGATTGGAGAGTGCCAGAGAAGCAACTTTATTTTGCCCAGATCTGAGACGCAAAGTAATCATTTCAGGCATTAGATTCCTTCTTGCTTGTATCTACTTTATACTATCGAGTTTTAACTCCATACACATTGAAATAAATTTTGAGCTCGATTGGATTGACCTGAAAAAAGTGGCTTTTCGGCATAAATAGTTTTTAAGTCAAAAATCAATAAGTTGGAATTGCTCAGCTTCTTGCTTTTGGCTTGTTTTAAGCAGTTTTAAACTCATTAAAAGTTTTATAAAGCTTAAAAGCTGATTCGACCAGCTTAAAAGCCAATCCAAAGACCCTATTTGCTATAATACAATAATACATAATGTAATACTAGTAATTTTTTGTATTGCTGATTAATTAATTTAACTTGGGAACTTCCACTGCAATACAAATTTTTTTGACACCTGTATTACTGTCATCCTGTACAGTAGAAAATAAATTAAACTTTCTTTATGTTTACACGGTTGTTAATCGTTTATCTTCACCAAGTAGTGGTGAGGTTACGCTTATCCTCCACAGATTCTACTAAGTTTACACGGCTGTTAAGCTTTGATTAATTAGCTTATTATTGTTTTGAATATGTTATGGGGTATAAAGTAGACTGGTGCTTGTGACAACTCAATAGTCTCGAGGCCTATGTTGTGCTCGTTAGTCTTCGGCAAGTCAGAGAAAATCAAACATTGTTTTCTTGTATCGAAACTTTATGCAATATTGAGAAAAAACTTGAAATGTATGTTCGATTTTATAAAATACTTTTTATTCCATAATATTTTGGATTATTTTAATTAGGTTTAGCGTTATATATATGTATGTTTTATTGTGTTATTGTTATGGTTGAATGCTTCCTAGCTCGGTCGTGTTTGGCTAGCCGTTCACTCGTTCACAATATCAATCACACTCTTTCGATCCCTTTTATTCGATCATGTATCCATTCTAGTTGTTCTAAACGAGTAATCTGTTTTAAAATTTGTACATAATTTTATTTTATTTTTTGAAATTTTTTTAATCATACAAAATAACGTTTTAATTTTAAATTTTTTACTGCTACACAAATATCAATATCATGTTTAATATAATAGGTTTTAGAGTCTTTCATTTATCTTTCATATAGAATTTGTGTTCGATCAATTATGTCTAAGTTTTATGCTTCGAAAGAAATTTAGTCATTGATTAGATTTTCGTTATTTTTCATGTTAAACTTAAATTTCTTTCCCTTCTTTATAACGTCCCTTTTCATAATTTTCTGCAACAGTTGAGGTTTGGGGGGGAAAAAACGCAGGGATAATGGTGTAGAAAAGTTTCTCGTAAAACCACTGCTGCCCCACTATTTGGTTGGTTATATAATTGACACATTAAAAATTCGAAAAGAAATATCAAATTACGGATTATTTTGAGAATGGATCAATACAAATGTCTTGAATAAGTAAGGAGAGAAGGAACAAATTTTTATTTAGTGACAAGCACCAGTAGAAAAGAGATCATTAATATTAAATTATTGAAAATCTGTCTAAAAGAAAAATTCACACAATACATAGCTCACTAGTATAATGCAGTTCTAAACTCTTCATGAATTCCAATTTCCAGACCAACAAATTTGTTTACACAATTATTACTAAATTTCACATACCCATGGTTAAAATCAATAAGAAGCAAATCCAATGGAACAATTTTGGATTTATGTTGTACATACTAGCTATAAGTGGACGTTGAGCCTAGGAGCAACGATAAAGTTGCCTCATGTGTAGGGCTGTTCAAAACCGAAACGAAACATATTTTCCTCGAAATGCGAGTAACAATTAAATTTGTAATGTGGTTATAAGGATATGCGACCAAATTCAATGCTAATTGGTGAATAACTAAGCAAATAAATAAATTAAACGATTTGTATGGATCAAACCCGTATAACTGCAAGTTATTGACTTCGATCTGGGTTGGACTCGAGAACTGTTGTCAAGAACATTAAGAACAACAATAATACAACTCGAATACTAAGAGTTAGCAGAAAATAAAAGGGCGTTTGAATTCAGTAGTGTGAGCGAGAACTTGAATGCCATGATAACTGTGATAATGATAATGTTACAAATGAATGAGGTTCCTCTTTATATAGTAGAGGAATCCTAAATAAGGAATGACTCTAATTGTTGAAGTAAAATACATGATTGAAATTCTTAACCACTAATAGCTCTACTGGCTCCGAGATTCTCGCCAGGATTGACGATTGAGTGCGGATATCTCGTGATTCTGTTATCGTGGTGCCGACCTAGTCTGATCCCGATCCATCGGTCTATATATTTCTCGAGCCTCAACTCGCTTCGATACAAGTTTTCTCTCGATGTATGCCATCGAGCCCGTATAATCGAGTCTCTCGATTTTACCGTACACAAAACCGTTATCCGAACCGTACCGATGACTTATTGGCTTATTTTATATCGGATTATTGGGATAATGGACGATGAACAGATTGAGATTTTATAATTAATGGCTTAACGGTTTGAGGGCAGATTACTCAATTTTCTTATCGGATAAACCATTAACCCGTTAAGAATTTTTATATTTACGCTTTCCTATGGATCTCGAAGTAGCAAGAACTCATTAGACTCGATGTCCATTCCAATTTATAACTTTTCCACCCGAATTTTCAATTCTATCTAGCTCATCAGATCCGTTAGGATGCGTACAAGAATTCAGTCAATAAAACCACCCATAAAAAAGAATTCATTTCAATATTATACAAAAATTTTAAATTTAGTTTAGCCGATAAACCGCCCGATAATCGTTAGTCTGATACCGATCTGCCCGTTGTCTTATTGGATGGCTAACAAATTACTACATTTATAATCCGATAACCGATAAGCCGAACCGTTAAGCGTAATTATTCGCTCGATAAACACCCCTACTCGTGTGACTTATAAGTGATCGGTTCAAACAGTAAAATTAGCCATAATGTGTACATTAGGTTAGACTGCATACATCATGCTCATTTGGGGCGCGACCCTTCCCGGACCTTATTGGATACCGAACTACCCTTTTTATACGAGCTATTAGTGAACTTTTACGTGTAATAGCCTGTATTTATAATTAACATGATTTATATAAATATTTCTCATACTTTTGTTTACTCAAAAGTTATTAGGGAATACTTAAGGAACCAATTGACCAAGAAGGGGTGGATATTTTCTATCTTGTCATTTTCTCATGGGTCGTTTGGTAGGATATATAAGAATAATGCTGAATATGGTGTATTAGTAATGTCGATATTAGTTATGCTTGTATTAGTTATACTGGTATTAATTATGCTGACATATTTCTTATCCATTGCTTGGTTTGATGTATTAACGCATTGCACAATATCTAAAAGAAAACTACCCTCATAACTAGTACATCACTTTATTCTCTTAAAAGAAACATATGTTGAGAAATGTTTTTATATGAACAAGGTTTTAAAAAAATTATTTGATTTGTCTACCTATATTGTAGTATATAACTAAATTATTTATTTATAAAAAAGAAAATATGCTAAGTTTTTGTTTATTTACTAGGGATATAATTTTATTTCCCACTTTCATGGATTATTTCTACCTTGCATTAATACAATAGTATATTTTAATCAAGTAATTTTTGAAGGACAATTTTGTCTTTAACTAAAGTAATGCATGCATTATAACCCATTGCATTGTTAATGCCATGGTTTCTGATGCATTAGTTATGCATAGGATAATATCAAATATGGTGTATAACTAATGCTTGCATAACTAATACAGAAGTTCAAAAAGTGTACCAAACAAGGTATTATGAATACACAAAACCAATGCATGCATTATTTTATCTAATGCATCCTACTTAAAGGGTCGTTTGGTAGGGTGTATAAGAATAATGCGGACTAATGTGTATTAGTAATGCATGGGTTAGTAACGCAAGCATTAGTTATGCAAATATTATTTCTTATCTATTATTTTGTGTGGTGTATTAAAATTATAATGCATTGCGTAATTTTTAAGAAAAATAGTTGCTTACAAAAGTGCCCTCCATATTCTCTAGCTTTAAGGGACTTTAAGGACAATTTTATCTTTAACCATGCTAATGCATGCATTAAAGCCTTGATATTACTAATGTCATGGTTTTCTATGCATTACTTATGCATAGAATAATGCCAAATATGATGTATAACACAAGTATTAGTTATACCCAAGTTGAAAAAATGTACCAAACAAAGTATTAGTAATTTATAGAGCTAAATATTTTTACTAATCAAACAAAGTATTAAGGGGTATTAAATTTTTATACCACCCTTATACCTTCTTATAGGTCGTACTAACGAATTAATGTATAAGGTGAAAACGATGAGCACTATTGAGTGGTAACCCATGCATTGGATAAGAAAGGATTGACGCCAATCTAAGAACAAAAAATTTAATTATAAAAACTGGTGATATTTCTTTTATTCTCTTTCCATTTTGTTCGATTTTCTCTTCTGTCTTTCCCTGTTGTATTTACTGTCTTCACGAATATCCTTTCCATTCTGTCATTTATGTTTCTTTCCCCTTCTACTCTTGTCCCTGTCATCCTTTATTTAATTATTTTTTTATCTTTTCCGGAAACATATTACTTTGCCAACAGCAATATAGATTTTCCATTCTCAATACTAGCATGATAGCTGTTCCTAAATTTTCCATTCTCAATATTAGCATCCAATATTCCAGCTCCTGATATCAAAGAGGTCAGCTTCTAATGAAGATTGGATGAAAGTAACCTCATGGCTAGGGGCGCTCACAGTTCGGTTTGAATCGATTTTTTTTTGAAAAGAAACCAAACCAAGTAAGTTCGTTCTTAAAATATTGAAACCAAACCAATTAAGTCGATTTTTTTATTGACTCGATTTTTATTCGTTTTCGAATTTTTGGTTAATTATTATCTTTTTCTTAAATATGAGACACAAGCTACCAAACACATATTCCGGCAAATACATTTTCAACGCAACACTATCAAACCAATTGCTCTTTGAGAAATCAATCATTTACCAGGATATATTGATGATAATTGAGCAGTGGCAGACCTAGAATTTTTACACAAACGGGCAAAATATTCTATTCAACCAGTGCCCCTAAAGGTTTTTAATAGCAAACTAGCCCTTCAGGCTCATCTCGTAATTGCACCAGAGTAACCCCCATTTTCCCCCAGATGTGGCGTCGCGCCTTCACACTACCTCATCTCTCTGAAGTAAAGTTTTCAAATGTCTGATAAGCTTAAGGAGTCAACTATCTGTACATGCATACATCCAGAACATGAATGGATATACGCCCCAGAACTTCCATCAAACGGACCTACTACGTTTACTCATCTGAGTGACACTTGCTAATGACAATAACCAGAGCATATTTTCCCTGATACAAGTGTCACCGGACAAGTATTATGTGGGGGGAGTTGGAACAACGATAAACATGAGAAACAATACAGGCATAGTTTACCTTATTCCCCTTTGTATGGCACAACAACAAAGGCTCCTATAATACAAAGGAAAAGGTGACAAGTGAGAACTCTTTTCCGCCACCACACATAAGCAAAGAGTCACAACTCACTCACATAAGCAAAGAGTCACAACTCACTCACATGAAGTGAAGACCTGCAGAAGATACAAGAAAATAACATGCAAGGAATTCTAATACTCGAAGACTAAGCAAAACTTAGATTTATAGCAAGATATTCTATGGAACAAATAATAAATAAGAATTCCAAACTGAAACAGTTGAGGCCTCGAGATCATGAAAAATAGGGAGAATCCAAAAATCCTATTTTCAAGATATTAGCAAATATAAATGCCTTCAAATCAGTATGGCCAAATGGTTCCCCTAGATGCTCTTTCCTAATAACGCCCAATTCCCCATACTCTAATCAAACCATCTGTGTATCCACCAAAAAGTGTACTTCCATCAGCACTCCAGCTCAAACAGGTGCAGTATATGATCTGCCAATTGAGATGCATTCATGTCAGATCCACATATAATGTATTTCCCACTCAGAATACTTGAAATACAACATAAAATTAATTCGGTCCATTTGATGCACGCTTTAGTAGAAAGTTATAGACTTGAAAACTTAAAACCTATAGGAAAAATTATATCCTTCCGGCTTAGCAGCGTACTAAAATTTATCATTTGCAGAGACATTGTAACATTAGCATCAGAAAAAAATGCTTCAGCCACAAAAGAAGAAGTGACACCACATGTGACAAGTAACACCCAGATGGATCAATACTGCTAAAAAGATCTAAATAACTACTTAGAGATCATTATCCGACAAATGCATTACCAAATGTAAAAACAAGTGGCCGCAAACAACCCTTTCTCATCAGGGTGTGCCAGATATTTTATCAAGGGATACAAAAATGTCAAACTTGCACAGGGGATAAAAAAATCCACATTCCACACATGTCCGGAAAATTTCACTTTTACCCTATTTTGTATAGTGTAATTTCCCGATGAAGCGGATTCAATTGAACCAAGACAGTTAGCTCCGCCACTGCCTCTCACGGCATAGTACATATTACACCACAAATTTTAGGAACTGTAAGCAGCTAACAGGTCATTGAAAGCAAATGCCACACAGCAAAAGTTACAATTATCCTATATTTCTTAATCGTGTTATGCTGCCTATGCATTTGGTATGGAGTGGAATGCATCTCTTCTGATAAATGTTTTTCCTTGTAATATCATTTTCTAGATCATTTTGACATATGGCATTTGGTTATTAAATACTGACAACGAAGTGTTGATTAAAACTAAGATTGTATAAGAGTTGGGATATTTGAAAGATAAAATGACTAACTCATTTTGGTGAAAGTATTTTCCTGGACATAATTTTGTAGATTCCAAATTAACGGAACACTATAAGATTTTCCTAAAGGAAAACATTTTTCAATTACACCAAACATTACCCAATTCAGCCAATTAACTTATACAATACCTGAATTCAAACCGCAATAATCATCACACAAAACAACAAAAAACAAAATATAAAGCTCATAAAATAAAAAATCAAAAGGACAATACAGACCTTATTTTTGGCAGCAGCAGTCCCCTCAGCAGACATTTCACTCTCTTGTTTCAGATCAACTCTAAGATCCACCACAATGCTCTTACTCTCCAAATCCCAAATCTTAATACTTGATTCTGTAGCAGCACAAAGCCAATACCTATTAGGACTAAAACATAAAGCATGGATGATAGACCCAGCATCAAGCGAATACAGTTTCTTTCCCTCAGACAAATCCCAAAGCAAAATAACTCCGTCCTTTCCTCCACTAGCACACAATGAACCATCAGGAGAAACCGCCACGGTGTTAACATAACCACTGTGTCCAGCTAGAGTAGACCTTAGCTTACAGTTCGTCAAATTCCAGATTTTCACAGTCCGGTCCCACGACCCAGAAACGATAGTTGGTTGAAGATTGTTTGGGCTAAAACGGACACATGAAACCCAATCGGAATGTGAATCCCCATCCGTTATTATGTACTTACACTCACCGAGGGTGTTCCAAAGCCTGATGGTTTTGTCACGTGAGGCTGACACGATTTGACGGTTATCAATGGAAAATGCAACGGACAAAACATCCTTAGTGTGACCTACGAAACGACGAGCGGTTGTACCAGCTTGAAGATCCCATAAACGGAGCTCACCGTCCCATGAACCGGAGAGTGCGAACATGCCGTCGGATGAAAGGACGACGTCTTGCACGAAATGGCCGTGGCCAGTGAGGCGACGGCGGGGGACGCCGTATTGTGGGCCGTCTTTTGTTAGTGACCAAACGATGATGGATTTGTCACGAGAAGATGTGACGATCATGTCGGAGTTGTCAATTGGGGTGGCGATGGCGGTGACCCAGTCAGTGTGGGCCCTCATTGTGCCGCGGAGGACTAGCGATTCCGACATTTTGTCAAACAGGTGGTGGCGGCGGCGGCGTTTGCCTCTCTTGTGTCACTGTAGACACAAGCAGGCTGAAGTTTGGAGTAGTAGTGTCGAAAAACCCTAGGGCTTGAAGTGGATGTATTTAAGAGCAGTTTGGACGTTTCAAAATCAGTACATTGATCATAAATTTTAAATTTTTACTTGAATATGAATTTTAAAATTTTTCAAAAATTTTAAAAACTTCAAAAATTTATTTCTAAAAATTTTCACTCACTCGTACAACTTCAAGAAAAAACCAAAATTATGTTTATGTCTAAATACAACTTTAACTTTCAAATATTATTCTTACTTAAAATTTTTCTTTTTTTTTCTTTTCGAAATTTTACAATTCTTGTGTTCAAACGCCCACTTATATGGTGGAAATTTTGCTCGGGTTTTTATAGAAGGGTGAGCATGATGGGGCAAGCAAACGGGTCTGGGTACTGGATTTCGATGGTTTGAAAATAAAACGGGTTAATTTCATGGATTGTCACGAACTTATTTTTTGCGATTAAATGTCATTAACTAACGTCACTGACAATTTTTATAATCATATTGTCACTTAACTTTGCTTGTGTAATACAAAAGGTCTCTAGCAGGATATAAAAGATATATCTTTTGACAATTTTTATAATCATACTGTCACTTAACTTTGCTTGTGTAATACAAAAGGTCTCTAGCAGGATATAAAAGATATATCTTTTGACAATTTTTATAATCATACTGTCACTTAACTTTGCTTGTGTAATACAAAAGGTCTCTAGCAGGATATAAAAGATATATCTTTTATAATACTAAGGTAAAATTGAGTGTTTTTTTCTTACAAAAATATTATTTAGTAACTTCTTGCGATACTTAAGAATATTTGAGTTGTCTTTTCCATTAGAAAAATAGTCGACATATATATATATATATATATATATATATAAGGTGAATGTCTATATTTTAGAGAGATATTAGGAATTTTACTTGGTGACTAAGTCACTCTTCCCTATATATACACGTTACATGTTAAGTTATAATTGCCCCGCCTTAGCCTCGTCACTACTTCGTCGAGGTTAGGCTCGACACTTACTCTATACATAGGGTCAGTTGTACTGATACTACACTCTGCACACGAGGTAGATCTGCTAGCATCCGCAGATTCCTGGACTCTTCACTTATTTTCGGACACTATTTTATTTCTTTCAAAACTGATATACTATTCCTTCAGTCCATTATTTGTAGCATTCTTAGTTCGTGAATTGTGACACCAGACCCTGGGTAGTTGGGTAATTATCATTAGTTTCTGGTTCGTGTCTTATTTTGAATATTATTCCCGATTGCATTTATTGGAAAGTATTAGATTTCGTGTTTTGTTTGGATTTGTGTATTCATGTTTAAATAGAGTGGAAAGTAATGATTAAATGAGTTCTAACATTGGCTTGCCTAGCAAGTGTGGTGTTAGGCGCCATCACGGTCCTGAGGGTTGGGAATTTGGGTCTTGTCAAGTTGGTATCAGAGCTCTAAGTTGCTTAGGTCTCATAATTCACGAACAAGCTTAATAGAATCTGAAGGATCGATACGGAGACGTCTATACTTATCTCTCAGAGGCTATCAAGTTAGGAACAAACTCCATTTTATTCTCTTCTACTCTATCGTGTGATTGTTGTTATCTCCAATACTGATATAACTCTTCTATTTCCTCGTACATGGCGGGAATACGTGTTTTTCTTCCGCAGACCGACAGATCAAGTTCTCCCGCAACACTAGTCCTAAACCACAGATGATGCAAGAAAACTTCCAATAAATAACCCCATTTATGGCACGTGAAAACTCAAGTGGAAGACAAAACTCAAGGCCTAATTGGGATCAGTGAATCTCAAAAGGGAACCACATATAACTTGAGAAACTATTTTGTGAATACAAGAGCAAGAATTCATATGGGATATTGTGTGATAATAGTCCCTGCTTCAACTATTTCTTTCCTCTCAAAACAAGCCACAAGTCAGTATGGAAGTAAATCATGTTGGCACCAAACAAGCCACAAAGTCAGCCTATGGGCACAACCTCAATGTAAACCTTACATTCCTTCTAAATTAACATAATTATACCCACGCTACAAGACCAACTCTCTGAAACAAAGCCACAGAGCTATCTATCATCAAGGAGAGATAGAACAAAGAGAAAAGATCAACTGGTGATCAAGGATATCACCGCTCAAAATAAAACATACCCTACATAATTTCAACATAACCCTCCACACGACAACCAGGCAGTGTCACATAACAGAAATGTTGGCCCAAGAAATGAAATAGTTTTGAAGATTGATAAAGTAACTCCGAGATGAACCAGGTCCATCACAGGTGACATAGACCAGCAGAGTTAAAGGCACATGAGATGCACATGCAGGAGATAAATGTATTCTGATAAAATTGAGATATTTTCTGATCGAAAAGACTGCAAAGACGAAATTGGAGAAGGACTCCTTATTCAAGAAGAACAGAATCAAAGATAAGGAAGGATTTAGGAGTTGAGTTTGACTAGAACTCTTGAACCATGGAAGACTTCTGATGAGTATATAAGCAATTGCTCTTCTTCTAGCTAATAAAGAGTTGAGAAGAAAGCAAGTCTCGCGCCGTCGTCGTCGTCGTCGCTCGGCTCGGCTCGGCTCGGCCTCGGATTCAGATTCGGATTCGGTCAAATCGATCGAGAGATTAATTTTTGGACCAAATTTATTTGTTAATAGTAAATATTAACAGAAATGTTATTAAATATTTGTTTTAATAACAAAATATTAATATTAAAATAAATATTAATATTAAATCCATTTCAGTTATTATCCAGAATTTAGTTTTCTGTTTTGTAACAGAAAATTAACTACCCTTCAATTTTCCCTCTTTATTATTGAGTAAATAGCCAATTATGTCATGGCATTTACTTTATGGGCGTTTTTGCAAAAACAGCCATTATGAAGAGTTGCACCTCTTCAGATTTCAGCCCAACTTTGGCTATAAATACAAGTCCATTCTCTCAGATTTTACATACTAATTTCTGAGTTCTCCTCCTTCTTTCTGCATACATTCATCTTCAAAGAAAGCAAGTAAGTGTGATTTGCTACCGAACTTTGAGTTCGCTGAAACACTGGGGTTGAAGTACCACTACACCAGTGTGTAATTCGTTCTATCTTGGGAGAAAATAATCCATAACCTTGGGTACTAGGAGGGGATTATATTCCTTAAGGAAACATTGTGAATTCGGTGGGCTGATTTTTTCATTACGTTTACATTTCTGTTTATGTTATTTTATTTTCTCCAGAATTATTTTACAAATACAGATTTCTAACATTGTTAGATATGTGTACTCTTTTTCCTTCACTAGAATTTTTTTCCCACTTAGTTTTATTTTAGTTAATGTTTGAATGAGGCACATTATTTGTTGAATAGACATTCAAGGGAGAATGTTATAAATAGAATTGTATTTAAGGTGAATGTCTATATTTTAGAGAGATTTTAGAGTTTGTTACTTGATGGCTAAGTCACTTTCCCCCTATAATTAGAGTGGTTTTATTCCATTGTAATTCATCCCAAAATCAATAAAAATTCTCTCTCTCTTTGCAATATTCTTCTCTATTGTTTCATAACACTAGGAGATTAATCAAATGACATTTCGCTAAGGGCCTTCGTACGCGGCACCCTCCACTCTATGGGATTACACCGAGTGTTTTGCTGCTGTTGTTGTTCTTGATTCTACATGCCAAATTGCAGAAAGAGCAGTAAAATTGTATTACCTTTAGCCGCCTAGATTTTATATAGTTGACAAACAAAACTAAACGACTAGAAGCCTAGCTAGAGTACATAGAATGACAGCTTCATTCTTTTCTGCAAGTCTTTCAACAACCAAAATAATTACAATCAATGAATACAGAGTAATGGATTTACTTTGAGATGACATTTGAACAGCAAGTACATTTCTGAGTACAAGTCTTTGGAGGCAAAGGGTTGCTAGGTGCATAAAGCATCCTGCATTCACGTAGGGTCCGAGGAAGGGCTGTACCCAAAGGGTGTGAATGCAGACAGCCTACCCTAATACAAGTATTAGTGGCTGCTTCCACGGCTCGAACGTCTTTGGAGATCAACTAGTATTATGAAAAGAATGCTATAAAGTTTATGCATGCCGAAACAAATGGTATGAGATAACAATAAACCGATGTCAGAAAAGAAGTTGCATAAGATTGATCGTTGATCTCTGATGAGTCGACTGCAAGTGGCAAGCCGTCACTGCTAAGCGTGCATGACTGAGGATCAGAACCATCTTTGCTCATCATTAGAGCCCTTAAAACAGCAGAAACTGTATGAATATAACCAGATGTATTTTTGTTGAGAAGCCAAGTTAAACCCATCATTTGGCAATCCCTGCTCTGCATTTTTCTACTTCTATCCTTTGTTATGCTTGTATTTTCCAATCTGCTGTCACTAAGCTGCAGATATATTTCAACTTAATAGTGAAAAAACAAAAACTTATTCACTTGATGGTGCAAAACTTAGTTATTCAGACACGACATGCTCAGCCGTTAGCAGGAAACTATTCAAACTAACAAATAAATACAATTCATGCTTGTAATATGGCAAATAAAATTGTATGAGTTTGTTGACCTCCAAGATAAATGCAAATTACAACTGACCGGAACACAGGGCAATAACATATGGGTAATTTTTGACTAACTACAGACGATCCAGCCAAGTATCTGCGAAGGTGACTTTTTTTCATATTTCTTTTCCTTTTATCTAAATGATCAAGAAAACCATCTTAAAATTCATTCAGTAGATGAAGTTCAACATGCTCCAGTATTTCGAAGACTTAATACTTTTCTTTTCTTTTTCTTTTTTCAGCCTCAGTTTTGCTTACAGTTACACCACTGCACAGGACTAAGAAAGAATTTAGAGGAAGAATATCTCCACATACATAAGTCATGAGTAGAACACTCACCTTAAAATGACTGATCTCCCAGAGATTTAAACTAAAATTAGTATTGTCTGCTGGTGATATTTACTATTCCTGCGCTCTTAGATATACTAAAAAGGGACATCCTGGTGCACTAAGCTCCCGCTATGTGCGGGGTTCAAGGAAAAGTCGTACCACAAAGGTATATTGTACGAAGTCTTAATGCTATTGTAATCAACGAATGACTTTCGCTGCAATCATTTGATTATAGTTTATCAATCGGTTGCCTACATCAAAGCAAAGCACAAAGCTGATGAATGAAGAAATGGAAGTGTCCAATTACAATTTAATGAATCACAGTTCTTACTTACGAATGTGTTACCTTATAAAAATGCTAGATAGGGAAGAATGTGGTTAGTGTAGGCCCTCGTTGGTGATCATTAGCTATAGAAGATATTGTGGTTGAGCAAACACTAAATGCCTCATTTCTCTTCTACTTTTATTTATCTATTATTTATTACCCAAGGATGAGGGTTACAACAGATTGATATTCACATAAAAATTAATCAAGCTATGATAACAACAACAACAACACAATGTATTCCCACAAGTGAGGTCTGGGGAGAGTAAACGCGGCCTTACCTCTACCGCAGATCTGAATTGAAGTATAATTGATTAATTTATCGACTGACAATAGGGCTAGATATGCCCTTGTACTATCCCAAATTACTTATATGTATCCCCGTTATACTATTCGTTACTATTGTCGTTACCCATTTTAATATTCCAATATCTAATAAACCCTTTTCGGGGAGGGGTAAGGTCTGTGTACACTTTACTCTCCCCATAGTGGGATTTTGCTGGGTATGTTGTTGTTGTATCTAACAAACCTATTCCTAAGGACAGATGGCGCCATTTTGAACAGCCTAACCATTTACCCTCTAACCCTTCCCATTCAGCCCCGAACCCGGTTAGGTCCCAATCATCCCTAAGAAGGCATAATCTTGTTTTCTTCTACAAAACTAGGTTTTGCTCCATCATTAAATCCTAAGTTAAATGAAGGTAACCATAAGAAAGGTTTCTTGGTACAACAAGTTAACACTATATCAGCGCATATAAGTTAAATCCAATCAAGAATGTAACATCCGTATCAGTATCAGTATCACTCAGTCAAGAACACAAATAGCTACAGACTTACCAAATAAAGACTATTCAAACACTTGGAGCAATCAGCAAGACCAGAATATCCATTACTGCTGAAACACTCTGTCTCCAATCTGTTCACCCTATCATCACCAACCAATTCTCTACGCGAATTCACAAAGAAAGCTTCTGGGCAGCTCAGTGGATGCAACCTAATGCCACAGTAACAATAAACAACATTACATGTCTCATTTGGCTTCACCAACTCAATACCTCTGTTTTCCAAAGCTTTTTCAAAAGAGTTCACACATGTCTCAGAATCATCAGGGAGCACAGGCATGTCAACAGACGTTGAGTACTGTTGGAATTTAGCAATGGCTTTGTGAATTGCGGCTCTTGAGTAGGCCGAGTAAAGCCATGCAGCGAGAACTGGGCAACAACGGGTCGGGTTTATTTGACCCGAATGATCATTGGACCTGCAAGCTGATCTTATCCCTTTGTAAAGCTCTTCTGGCATGTCCAGAGGGCAACTGTCAATGTTTGACTGCTCCGGGAAAGCTGGAATTGTTGATGGTGGTGAAGGGGAAGGTGAGAGTATTTGAGGATCCAACTCAGTTGGGTCGGGTTCGGGTAAAACCGGATAGGCAGGTAATACAGTTTGATTGCTGATGTAAAGAATAATAAAGAAGGAGAAGAAGAAACAGTTAAGGGACATTGCTTTGAAAATTATAGATGAAGATAATGGGAGGGAAAATGGAAGTATATGTTGATTATAATGGTGGGTTGTTTTCCTTTGGTTTGTGGTGCTGGATTGGTACTTGGTAGTGCTGGTTAGCAGAGGTAGATGGAGCCTTCTGATGTATATTTTTCGACCCAAAAGATATAAAAGGGCAGCCCGGTGTACTATGTTTCTGCTATGCGCAGGGTTCGGGAAGGGTCACACAGAGAAAAAAGTAATTTTTGTGTGACTAGTATGTCACGGATTCGAGCCGTGAAGACAGTCACTAATGCTTGCTAATGGGTAGGTCGTCTATATTACACCTCTTGAAATGCGACTCTTTCTAGGACCATGCATGAATGCGGAATGCCTTGTGTACCCTAAATTTTACGATTTCTGACCAAAGAAATTTTAAAAGTTGAAATCACTAACATTTGAATAAGTCTCCCCTGGTGAAAAAACAGAGGTAGTAGTTCAAAAGTTGATGTTGAACTTGAAGGGAGAGACTGAATGGGAAGCTAATAAGGGTGATGTGGGGTATGAAATGTCTTTGTTTGTTTGTTACTCATGTTAGGCTTAGATATGTATGATCAGATTTCATGGTATGCTTTGAAGCAAATAATTAAATGAACTGTGTCAACTACTTCTACTATTGGTCATGAGTTACAAATAATTCATTGGCAGGTATCTCTGTGTTGGGCAGAAAAAGCGGAGTTAGTAATTTAAACTTATATATTATTGGTTATAGAAAAGGCGACTTATTGGGTTTTGGATAAATTATTTATACATATTAAGTGAATTTTTTTAACGAAATACTAAGTTTAAGCCAAAGCTACTAGGTTTTACGTAGACTAGCTACGCCCCTAGTTGGCAGGGGCGGATGTCATTGGCGAAGCCACATGGTCATAAGGGTGGTCAACTGACCATCTTTCGTCGAAAAATTGCATTGTATACATAGGTAAATATTATGTTTTAGAGGCATATAACACATTCTGAACACCCTTTATCGGAAAATTTTCTACTGCTTTTAAATTTGAACACCCTTGGAAAAATTCCTAATTTTGCCACTGGCGGATGTAAAGTAGTAGCGCCGGGTTCATCTAAACGCAATATTTTCGACGCGTAATATAAACTTATGTGAAAATTTCACTAAGATTATAACAAATGAAAGCCTGAATCCATAGGTTTAAAAATATAAGAGTTAAATGCTAAGAATTTAAAATATTGAACCCATAATGTTTAGATCCTGATCCCTGCTCGTTGGACATGCAAAATTAATTAGTTGTTTAACATCATTTACTCTTCTGCTTCCTGTTTTAAATTCTTGAACAGGAATCGTCGTCGTTTTTCTCATACAGTAATATTTACCAGAATTAAAGACATCACAGTTACGGTGGGTTGAACTCATTATTAGTAGGTTTTCGTCCAAGATAATCATGATTACAAGTAGTACTACTTTTTAAGGCTTAGGTAACTAACATGCAAACAGCAGAACAAACTTCGGTACTAAATGGTAATCGTGTATACCGTTAAACTTCTCTATAACAGTCTCGTTTGTTCCGAATATTTTTAGATGTTATAACGAAGAACACATATATTATAACATAACATAAAAATTGATTCTGGAAAAAGCTTGACTTTTATACTGAAGTGTTGTTATACAAAGATACTATTATAGAAATGTTTTACTTTATATCTTTGGCACGTATAAGTTCACCACCACAAAAAAAGAGTGAGCAAGAAAACACAAAAGAAGAAACAAAGAAAGAAGATCTTTTGTAGTTGGAGAAGTGGTCCTGAGAAAAAGTTGTATTTCTTTCCTCTACATAAACAAAACATCATTAATTTCTTAGAAAAACTATTTAGTAATAATAAGAGGCTTGATAATGACGTGCTATTAAATTATTAGTTATAAATACTTGTGTTATTCATCAATATCCTCTCAATTAACCTACTTCGCTGTCTATATATGGTAATTTCCAAGCCAAATGACATTTTTTTTGTCTCTGTTTCTGTCACTTGGAACAAAAATTCAATTCGTTTTGTGACTTTTAATCTAATGTTTTGCCGGAGGTATCCAGTTCTTTAGGAAAGTTTTCAGAAATCTATGTTCCTGTTTGTGTTTGGAATAAATCTATCTATATAGAATAGGAGAAGCAAAAGCACAACAGTAAGACAAGTGTTTAACCACAAAAAGTCAAGTGACATTGTTTAAACAAAATAAACTACTTTTTAACTATTTTTTATTTTAATTTTAAATTTTCAGTAAATATAAAATGAGAAAACTAATAAAATATTATAATAGAAATAAATGCACGAAAAGAGGTGGATAAAGATAATTTTATAATATTTATATTTTAAATTAATTAATAAATAAAATATAAATAAATAACACTCAAGAAAATTATTGATAAATTTAGACAATTGAAGAATTTTAAACTGTGTAACACAAGTATAAAAATATATATTTCCAGAATAAGAAAATATATATGTATGTTCTACTAGAGGATAAGTAATATCAAATAAGCCAATTGATAAATTAATAAAAAATCAAATTACAAAATGCATAGTGCTAAGTACTTGCTAATTTAATAAAAAATAAATAAGGAATAAATAATTGATTTGATTACTATAGTGCTTTGTATCCTTTGATTTGTATAAATTTTATATTATTTATGTATACTACATTAAATAATAAAATAGTATAACTATTATTTATTAAAATAATATGATATATTAGATCATAATTTTATAAGATTAATATTCCGCCAAATTATCCGCGCATTGTGCGAGTTCTAACACTAATAATAATTAAAAGGAGCTTCTTTAATCTGTTTGAATAGTTTGTAGTGTAAATGAATGTGCCGCTGCGTCCACTGAATATTAGGAACAACATATATACTGTCAAACCTCTCTATATCAGCGTTATTTGTTCCGAATATTTTTGGATGTTATAGCATAATGCTGTTATAGAGAACATATATTACAACATAATATGAAAATTAATTCCGAAAAATTATGACTTTTATTTGTTATATAGGAATGCTAAATAAAGAGGTTTGACTATATATATATATACTTCATTTCGATTTTCATTGTATTTATTACTGCACAATACGTTCGTGTGAAAATTGCCTTGTCGTAACGTTGAAAAAATGACATGACTTTGAGAAAAAGCAGTAACACATGGTGTCCTTGAGAGAGCAATAAACCCAATAATTGGAGATATCACGAGGTCTCTATATCATATAAACCCCACTTCATCTCAAGATCCACATCCTTGTGCAACAGTTTACCTTTATGCAAAAAGAACGAACCCTTTCCCTATTTGAAAACAGTTTACCTTTATGCAATGATTTATAGACACACAAAATATATGTGCCTCATTTCACACCACAAATTTTCAAAAAAAATCTCTCTTTTCTTAAATTCCGTACCCAGTCAAATAGGTTCACATAAATTGAAGCAGAGAGAGTAGCTTTTTTGGCCACGCTTCTCCAACGCCAAAAGCATTTATTGTTTTCAAAATTGAGGTACTTTTAAGTAGAAACAGAAGCAGTTTTGGAGAAGAAGAAAAAAATAACTTCTTTCCAAAATCACTTTTTTTGAAAAACACTTTTGAAAAAAATACACGTACAAGCACTTTTAAAAAGTTTGGTCAAACACTAATTGCTGCTCACAAGTGTTTTCAAATTAATTAGCCAAGCAGAAACTGCTTATTGCCAAAAGTACTTTTGAGAAAAACGCTTTTCAAAAAAAATAAATCAAAATAAACTGATTTTCGAAGCTTGGCCAAACAGGCTATAAGTAGGCCGAAAAGAAGACACGATCTGTCTGTATTTTGTAATCATAAAAAGAAAGGCATCCCCCAAAGCTAGAACTTGTGTATTGTATTTTTCATACCAAGTCATTACAAACTTCAACTTGTCACAAGTAAACTACAGTTTACAAAATAATATAAAGGTGTAATCTCCAATACACAAATAGCTGGAGAACATTTTCTCTTCCTGGGTATATGAAATAAAAGTTCATATCATAGTATAAATAGCAACTGAGAACCTACCATTAGCTTCTGCTTGAAATGCAGGAGCAAACTTCAAAGGCTGGTCGTCCAAAAAAGCTTATGATTTACAGGACAAGGTGATACATAGTAGAGTATATAATCAAAATGTCAAATCTACCGCGTATGCTGGTAATAAATTAGGCATGGAGAGCAGCAACTTTTTGAGCTAAACCATCAACATCCTCGCTTTGCTCTTCAATTGGCTCTTCCTATCAGAAAAGTATGAATAATGCCCAATCAATTCGATCACTATAGTAACAAAAAATTGCAGGAGCAATTTGTACTAAATTGGTTTTAAACGAAGATATTTGCAGGCGTTCTATTGAGTCGCCAAACAAATTCTTCATGGTGAATGTCATTATATTCAACAAATAAAGCAGTCACCAAAAAGTAAGCAAAAGAAAAAGGATAAAAGTTACCTCTGTATTTCTTCTTTTAACTTCTATACACTTTGAAGCACTGATACTAGCACTCTTCAGCAAACTACGAGCACTATAGTTTGCCTTGTTTGGTCCGTTTTGTGTATTAGCATCTGAGTTCTCTGATCCCTCAGATTGCCCTGGTGGGCTCTGGAGAGTTGAAGCAACAGATGCTGAAGTTCGCTTTTCAAAATCATCGTTTTGGGAAGAGGTTTCATCTTTTGGTACAGGAACCCGTTCTCTAAGATGAGGGTATTCGAAAGAGAGACCAAGTTAATAACTTGACTACAAAATCACATTTGCTAAAGCACATGCTATATATTCAAAGTTAACTTTGTTCAGGAAACACACACAGATAATAAAGAAAATCAAACCAACCTACCACAACATTATCTGTTTAGAACTTCAACCTCAACCTACTCCGAAATGTTTCAGAGAAAATAATTTTTGAATTTAAATATATTTAACTTTCACTGTCTTTCAAGTCCAAAAGTTTAGTAACTGAGTTACACAAAACTTGAGCCAGAATAAGGAGCTTTTAATCTGGAACAGTGTGAAAATGTCAATATTTTCTCCAGACAAATGATCTAATTCTGCAGACAACTGAAGAGACCTTTCCTCGGAGCAAAAGAGCAAAAGTATTGACTACGAACCTAGGCAAGGATGCATGCTGCCTCTGAAGTGGAGTGCTTCGTTCACCTTTACCATAATGCTCCTCAAGATGTGCAAACTGTCGCTTGAACCGATCGACACCACTAAATTGACATAAAAAGAAAAGGACGATCAAAATAAGAATTTCTCAAATAACAGTACGAAACATTTAGTATAACATGTTCACAAAGTAGAAGCAGATACACAAGTATACATACACACACATCCATTATATATTATATTATATATATATATATATATATATATATTAGTTGGCGGCTTAGCGCAATCCCATTAGATCCAAGACTGAGCCATCAGCGCTCAAGAACAAAGGAGTCAATTAGAAAAAGATGCACTAATATGAACATGATTTTGTTTCCTGCTGTTAAGAGCTGTTAGTCACCTTATCATGGCAGAAATTCTGCAGGGCTTTTGTTCCTACGCAACACTATTGCCAGAAGAACCGTCAGAAATAGAGAGTGTTATATAATTAGATAAATTTGGTTTAAAATATCAATTCTCCATCTCAGTTCTCAAAGCTTGAATTTTGTTTTACCAGAAGATTCATAGGCGTAAGTGTATCTGGGGAAGGAGGAGGACAACCTCAAATAGAGCCAAACTCAAAAAAAAATTGATGATCAGTTCTGCCATGAAATATTCATAATTTATCACTAACATGGTTTCCTATGGGATAGATAAAAGGTGATCCTTTCTTGAAAATCAGGATAAACAACAATAAATAATGATGTAGAGGAAGATAAAGGCAAAATCAGTATCAAATTTTAACACTTGAAACCTAATCTATCCCCATCAATAGGTGTGAGCTCCATATGGAATGGATAGACGATCCGAAAGAATTTACCAATGGACACACATTCGCCCAACAACAGGGGTACTTGAAGGTAAGAAAACACTTTTATGTAATATCTTGAGGTTTCTTCCACTTTGGCAAAAAGAGCTGTGACCACCCTCCAAAGTCCAAACCTACGTTATAGTTATCAATCGCTGGAGGAAACTAAAAGACAAGCTTTTCAAGCAAAGGCAGAAGAACGTGCTAGAAAAGAACATAAACTCGGTGGAGCAAGCTCTAAGTGGCTCCTAACCTTGGGTACATAAATCCACTAGTCTGATCTCCACCGCGAAGATACTCCTGAAGCATCTGAGGATGATATTCTAAAATCTGTTTGCATAGAGCATATTTAAATATTAATAAGTTGATCCATTTCACACAAATGGGAGCCATTATAATGGAGGAAACTGCACCTCCCGATAAATGAGCTCTCTAACATCTTCTTTTGCCAACTTTCTCCTCTCAAATTCAAACTCAAGCTTTGATATTGGGTGAGTGGATGGTTCACGGTCCACATTTGACAAACCACGGAAATAAGGATCACCCAGTGCCTAGAAAACAAGGTCATGAATGTGTGAGACAGTCTTGCAACATTATCAGAGTCAAGATTTTCTTTGATAGATAAAACAATATAAAAAAATCTCCGTTTCACAATTACCTCTTCCGCAGATGGTCGATCTTTAGGGTCAAATGCAAGCAGGCGTTCAAGTAGGCGCAGAGCGTAAGGATCCACGTGTGGAAATTTTTGTGAAAATGGAACAGGTGGTTTTTTCCGCATGTTACTGAGGTATCTTCTGGCCTTCTCATTTCTAATCTGCCAGTTCAGTAGAATTTCTTATGTAAAACAGGAAAAACTATAGTGGGATGTAAAAAATGATATACAGAGACCTCTCAGCCAGTGTTTTAGAAGGCTTTTCAGAGACTCGTCTCGGGGCTCGCCCCAGGGCGGGGCACTATCAAAACGCCTTGAGACTCATATATGGAGCTTAGTTCTGTGAGGCTTACTCCCCAAGCGCCCGACGATGCGCCCTAAACACACCTAACGCTTAACGCTAGGGAATCGCCCAACAGTTCCTATGCAAATCATGTGTTGAATTCACTAATTTGTGCTGTTAACTCTCAAAATTCTTAACAAATGAATGATGAAAGTTCTTTTTATCTACAGAAATATGAAAATTGTAAATAACTCAAATAACAAACCATATTATTGCATATTTACTAATTGAGAACATTGTGGGTGAATATCATTTGAAAATTTCTTCTAAAAATAGATAACCATAATTTATATAGATCTTCATGTCTTCATTCTATGTCTCTCAAAATTAGCTTTCTTGAACTTTTAATGCATCTTTTATTTTTTATTGTGTTATAATGCTATATTATTAATATTAATTCATAAATTTTAAAAATTAAAGATTTGTAGGGCTTACGCCCCATGTCTCGAGGCTTTTGCCTTGCCCGTATTAAGTAAAACGCTCCGCCTCACGCCCCCGCCTTTTAAAACATTGCTCTCAGCAACTATTCTTTCGCCTTACCCTTTGTTCTCTGACGTCTTACTAGCACGTAATAAGACATCTTATCATCCCAATGATGCTGATCAGACAGAACATAACAAAGAAACCTGAAAAAGGAAGAAAAGTAAGTAACCAACCTTTGCAACGGTTTCAGGAGGAGGTGTTCCTAGCAAATCAGTCATAAGGTCTAATTGATGCACCACATTCTTTCCAGGAAATAATGGTTTTCCAGTGAGCATTTCTGCAAATATGCATCCGATGCTCCAAATATCAATAGCAGGAGTGTACTGCAAATGGATAACTCTTAGAGATGGTACATGTCACAACAACAACAGCTACTACTAGGCCTCAGTCCCAAACAAGTTGGGGTAATTCTCACTTACCATGCTTCTCCATTAAGTTCATCTGAAGATAATATTATACAAAATATTAAAAAAAAGTACCAGAAGTTCTCTATATTTTCTACTGGCATAGAGATAATACATGTCAAGGCACAAGTAAATACATATATGTCAAAAACAGAAATAAACTCTCGACAAATATCATATGATATAGTTGCTTCAGCATGAAATCACGTCATCCCTGTTTACAGTTTTGACATCACAGTACAGGAAAGAACAAACCCTCGTTGTTTTTGAAGTAGTGAAAACAATAGTAAAACTCAAATAATTGTCCCAGTGTATGATGCAAAAGAGCAGCTCCCAGCTCATACCAAGCTCTTTACCGAAATAAGTCCCAACTCCCAAGAGATACCTCAATCAGACTCAAGCCAGTCTTCAGTAAGAAATTCTCAGAAGATCAACCTAGCCTGGCACATTCAGACTCAAGGCCCATACCAGCCAACTAAAAGCCTAGTGAGCTGTAAAAGCAATCAGACAACCTAGGAACTCAAACTATAGTTACTCAAAAAGCAGAAACCGGAAAAACTGCATGAAGTAAGACTAAGGGCCTTGTGCGCCCTCCGCACGAGATTACAGGGGCCCTAGTCCATCACTTTACTGGATCATAAATTGAAGTCAAAAATAGAGATTTTTTCTTTCACGCTTTTCTAGCCTTATTTAAGGGCTTGGAATATTAGAGAGTGGCACCACATTGACGTGGAGATTAACACAGAAATCCTTCTTCAACATCATCTTTATAGCTGAAATACACTCCTTGATGTGGACATACCGCGATCACCACAAATGCATCTGCATACTCAGCACATTATCTTAGGCCAGATACTCCCACACATAAGGGCAGGAGATACTCCTTGGGCTAGAAACTCCTAAACTCTCACAGACAAACTGCCCTAACTGTCTTTTTCGCAAGCAGGTACTGTTCCAAGAGTTTGTTACTCTGCCCCCACAGGACTGCGTCTTTGTATTCTGACGTTGAGACCTGACATACTTACTGTTGCAGGACCATTAAAGAGAAAAAGCTGCAAAGCTTGTTCATGACCATCCTTTTCCTTAAGATGAAATAGGAATCTTCCACTTTCTTATAACTGCAAGTTGAATAGGTCAGAATACTGGGCTACGGTAAACGGGGACCTCTCACCTTTAATTCCATTTAAAGAATAAATCTACTACAAAGCTCTTGAACTCGAAAACTGTCTTCCAGCAGGCTCTCAGATTACTTTTTCAAACAATAAGCTCCTCATTAATCCAATTGCCTTCCACTTGTAATGAACCTACAACTCTATACAGATAACACTCTTGAATCATCAATGAAAACATTCTCCCAACCAAGTGAAGTACAGAATAGAGAAAAATATCGTTATCAACGTCACAATAATGTGCTTTATACGTCTTCGTCAAAATAGATCTGACTTTTACGTATACTACAGAAACCTCAACATGCTTCCTCTCTCTCCACCAACCTAATCTTCCCTTCCTTTAAAGTGTGATCCATCACCTGATCTTGAACTTTGCAATCAAACAAGACTAGTTTGCAAGTAAATTCTGAAGCATCTTTGAAGCTGCAATGAGTCAATAACCCTCCAGGCACTTATGGGGCAAATAGAATATGACATCATATGAATTGATTCGGTATCAGACACAAAAGTATTAAAGTTCAAATATAGTTCAATCTACAATTTTTGCAGTCTTCTCCCAAGACAGAAACAGAGCGACATATAACCAAAGACTATCAAAGAAAAGCAAAAGAGAGGAAACAAAGAGTGTAAACAGATTAGAAACAGAAACTTGAACACTATGCATTATACTGAGTGTCACAAACTGTACTAAAGATAAGTGTCACTGCAGTAATTGCAATTGGAATGAACAATTAAAACTTTGGATATAGCTGATAAAGCTAACATACCTTGGAGAAAAAGGAGCCACATAGCTCAGGAGCACGATACCATCGAGTTGCAACGTAGTCCTTAAATACATGAAATATATCAGAAATCTCTCAAATCTGAGTACTAAAATAACGAGAAAAGAGGAGCCTTCTAGAACTCAAACATACAGTCCAGAAAATAGCTGATGGCGTGTCATTAAATGATACACGAGCAAGGCCAAAGTCACAAATCTTCAATTTACAGTCAGCGTTAGCAAGGATATTCTTCGGCTTTAAATCTCGATGGAAAACGTTTGCTGTTAAGGGGGGCCAAAAAGGACATGTCAATTATCCCGAGGAAAAGTTAGCTTCTCCATCATATAGAGATGTATCAAAGAGAAAGTTTTAACTTGTATAAATAACAAACCTGTATGAATATATTTTAATCCTCGCAGAAGCTGGTACAGAAAAAACTGATAATGCTCAGGTGTAAGATCATCATTGGCCTTAATTACCTGGTGAAGATCAGACTCCATCAATTCAAAAACAACGTAAATATCTTTAAACTCTCGCCGAGATGGGGGTAACATGATGTGCTTTATTTCTACAATATCAGGATGTCGTAGTAGCCGAAGAAGCTTGATTTCTCTTAAAATTCTTGTGGCATCAGAGACATGCTCAAACACGTCATGTATCTTCTTGATTGCAACTCTTTCTCCAGTTTTGGTATCAACAGCGGATGCCACAACTCCATAGCTACCCTTGCCGATAACTTCCTGAATTTGGTATCTGCTTGCTTCTCCATATTCTGTGAAGAATTCCGCCTCCTGTGTATTCTGAATAGCAATGTTCCAGTCAAAACAAATGAGCGATTGATTTCTGCAGTATGAAACAATTGCATCTTCCCCTCCCCTTACCCATGTAAGTCCAGATAGAGATTAAAAAAATTACAAAGCACAAATACACCACAGAACCGTAATTCTGCAAAATATTTTTGTCCAAAGCTACTTTATGAGCTTGAAATAAGCATACAATACTAGAAGAAAATAAAAACATCACAAAACTTATGCTCGGAACATGATCCTTCCACGAGCAAAAGATATCTGATAAGTTTTCAACAAAATCTACTAATAGATTCCAAGACTCTATAAAATACTGGTCATTGGCATCAATTAGAACTTTATTTATCGCGATATTAAGCAATCGGAGAGGTAGCAAAGACAACAATTTCACACACAAAAAAAAAAATGGACGAGAATACAATTTAGGTAGGAAAGAAAGTTCAGATTTTTTAATTTTTTTTTGGTAACTCTAATTCACCCTGCAATATCTATTTCATTTCAATGACGTAAAAACAAATAGATAGAAAGATCTAAAAGAGTAAAGTTGCCAACTTTACTTTCCTTTATCCTCTTTAGTAATATTTTCTACAGATATCAACTGAATTCTCAAGTGGGAAGCCAAATTATATATACATACATTAAAAACAGCCATCAACAAGATCATTTACATCAATTTGAGCTGTGGAATAATGGTCAAACTTAATCCAACCGCATGCACCATCAAAAAGTAAAAAGAGCAAAAGTCAATAAACATTAAAAAAAACAGGCTCCTGAATAGTAAAAATCATGGTAAAAAGCGGACCTTTTTGTGAGGATCCATGGTAAAAGGGAAATCGACCCGTTTGGGGACTGAGATAAGTTTAAGACCCGAAATGTCAAAGTCTTCGATAATGGTAAGTTCTTCTTCTGAAAAATGAATGGGCTTTTTTTCAAAATGATTACTATTCAAGATCGAATCTGCATTGCTATGAACAATAGTAGTAGTTGTTGTCGTAGTAGTAGAACGACGTTGAAACCAGCGACGAACTCCATCCACGAATGTATTACCACCCCCCATATACTACTACCCCCCCCCCCCTCCCACTCCGCTTCTTT
>ML277905.1:137418-173683 GCA_005239495.1 Nicotiana undulata
GGGGGGGGGAGCTGAAATTTTTGATGTATAGCGCTCTTTTAATGTGCGCTATACACATTTGAATTATTGTTATGTCAGTTAACTTATTGGCGGGCCCATAAACAGTTATAATGCGGTATTTCGATGCGCTATACAAGTATAACATTTTAATTCCATGCGCTATGCCTGGCAGTCAAATCGTCCAGGTATAGCGCACAGATTTCCGGCGCGAAACATGTATAGCGCATGAAATCTCCACGCTATACCTTAACGGCAAAAGTTACCTTTAAGGTATAACGCGGAGAATTTCGGCGTTATATATAATATAGTAACTTCTTTTTTATTTACACTCATTAAGATAACTTTTGTCCAAAAAGACAACAATTAGGTTCCGGACTTCAATTGTTGATATCAACTTTTGGTATTTATGTGTACTTTTTGATTTTCAGAATTCAAACTTATTAATTTTGATTATGTATTCCAATATAATATCTTTAAAATTTAAAAATAATAATTTACATATGTAAAAATTGCGTAAAAATATTACTTCTATAAGTAACAATAATTAATAATTTATAATATTTAAAAGACATATAAGAAAAATACGATAAAAGAATAATTCATTTAACTCTCAAAATTGAATATTGTCACGTAAATTGGAACAAATTGAGTACTATTTGTTCCTTTATGTTTATATTGTTCTCTTGAATTTGCCAATAGTATTTATTCTGTCAAAGGTACTCTTTCATTTTATGAGACATTCTTTTCTATATTGTTTCAAAATGATTTAACATAAAAAACATTATTTAATCATGACATTTACAGACGTATATATTTAGTTTTTGTATCTAAAATTTTCATTTTTGTGTTAAATTTTATATTCGATTAAACACCATCTCATCAACTAACCATGAAAATTATGAACCTCTGTTACTTAAAAAGGAAACTATTTTCTCAAAAAATGTCTCGTAATAACAAAAGAGAAAACCTAGCCGAGTAGTGGCTACGTGTGTTACATTTCTACTGACCAAAATAGGGAGAAATTAAAAAATAGTCAGATTTATAAGTGGCCATTTAAAATTAGTCATAGTTTTAAAAGTAATTAAAATTTAGCCACTTCTTATGTAAAGATAAATATGAACGAAAGCACTATTTAAAATTCGGAAAACACTCCAGTATAATATATTGGAGTTTCAACATAAGTATACTGGAATTCCAGTATATTATACTGGTGTTCCAGCAAAGTAAACCGGTCTAGCATACTATGCTGGAAGTTCATACACAGGTGCTCGAATCTCCAGTATATTATGCTGGAACTTGCCGCGTGTTGGAGTTACAACATAATATGCTGGAAGTTCATACACGGGTACACCAAACTCTAGTATATTATGCTGGACCGGTTTTTGTTGCAGCAAAGTAGTGATTATTTTTCAATGACTTGACAAACACTAACTATTTTTTAATAACTAGTCCGAAAATTGGCTAGCTCGTAGTATTCTTACACCAAAATAAGTAGAACATATATATCCATTGTCCATATATTCTTAGGTTCTCACATCTGGTCAATAAACACTAAGCATTCTTAATTATTTGTTAAACTACTCATGTGATAGAAACTGATCGATAGATAACAACATAGTGTTTTGGCACATTCTCCACTTCATGCTAGCCTCACATATTGATTATCTCACATTTTAAAAATATTTTTATCATGATTAAGCACGACGTTGTTTCAAACATTTTCAAACAAAACTCTGTTTCGAAACTTGGAAATTAATTGAAGTATAGTTTGTAAAAGATGTTTGTATGATGCCAATTGCCAATGAGTAAAAACCAAAGCACCAAAAGTTCATGAAATTCCAAAACATGAATATAAAATTAATGTAATTAATCAGTATTACACTAGTTGTTATACCAATGGAAACTAACGTAGCCCGATGATAAATATAATAGGTACCCGTTAGACCAAAAAGTATGACTTTCGGCTAAGTCAGTTGATTTTGTATAATAATGGGTTAAAACTAGTAAAAAATAATATCTCTAGATGTGAGTTAAGAAAACGTGAGTAACATTAGACAGAGCTGGAAGTGTGTTGACTATAACATACATTGATTGTTTCGAAAAGTGTGAACAATAATGGAGGGAGAACTAACAATAAATAACATTAAATGCATTTAAATAAATAGAAAAAGTGATTCACCCAATAAATGATGAACTAGATGATTGTCCCACATGACAATGATGAATGACAGATAAATTCTCGAATATTCGAATTATTCTCGGATCCGATGGAAAAGTGTGGAATAATGTGAACAAGAATCTTGATGAAAATGTAGTGTTTGTATCTTTACAAAGGAGAGAGAATCTTTTCTCAAAAGTCTATTCTTATCAAAATGAATGTCACATGCCTTACATCACTGTCTCTTTTTCTATATATATGAGATATATCTCTAACACACCCTGATATTCTCTTTAATATCCCATTTTGAAAATTAGTCGTTACAACTCTGCAAATAGTGTTCGATCTCACCCGTTGTTGACATCTCGACCACAAACCTCGTTATTTCCTGGTCGACCTTGACCGACCCATTCCTTAGTGCCATATTTTAGGGCAGATTTCGACCTATACAGTTAGTCTCTCCGCTTATTATGGCCGGCCTCAGACGGCCTTGATGAGCGCATTCTGTTTGCCATGGTCGAGAAGGTGGGGCGAGATGGCGACGTGGCCTTTCGCGAGCTGAAACTTTTGAGGTTGCGTTGTTTCTGGATCAAAGTGACGTCATGTCATCATGCGTCATTATGGAGTGTTTTCCTGATGCTTTCTGTCATTTCGCGTGCGTCTATTGATTGGATTTGCTGCTTCGATATATGTGCTAGGTATTGATGGCATAATTTCTTGGTGTTGATACCCGAATTCTTATAAATAGGGATGTGAGGGAACATATTCGTGTTTTACAGATTCCACATATCGAAACTTTGTGCCTCTTTCTTCTTATTCCATTGTTGCGTATCCTCCTTCCCTGCTCTATACATTTTTTGCGTACTTTCCGTTACTTGAATACCCTCTGATTCTTCATAACTATGGTTAAAGTATCTTCTAGTCCCGGTGAGGGAAATGATCTGGTCCCTTGGCTATGGTTTTGCCTCCTTGCGTGGAGGGCGTCTCTGTAGTCGTGGAAGATGAGAACTTTCCCACATTAGAGGAGATAATTCCTCGTGGTGATAAAGTTAGGTCTAACTTTACAAAGGCGCCTAAGGTTGAGCCTGAGATCTCTGAGTCGACGATGAAAGAGGCCGATTTATTAGAGATTAGGGCCAAATATGACGTTCTCGCTCACATCGAGTTAATCCCTGCAGGGCAGGACGTGGTACAAGTTCATCGTCCTGGGTATTGTGCGTTCTACGCATATCCCTTTTATGTTGGGCTACACTCTTCCCCTTCTCCCCTTGGCGGAGGAGTTCTTCCATTTCTATGGCGTTTGTCTTGCTCAGATCACGCCATATATATACAAGCTCATTAGGATGTTAACCAAGTTTGCGGAATTGGTCGGGGTCGAGATCACCCTTCGGCATTTGATGCATCTCTTTGCCCTAGTTTATATAAAGGGACAATGTTAAACCTTCGACTTCGAGGGGGCAAGGGCCTGGTGGTGAATATGGATGATAAGGCGAGCCGGCAGTTCTGGCATAATTTTTCTTCATCAAAATCGAGGACGTGATGGAGAACATAAACGGCTTTCTTGACACGTGGAACTATACTCGTAAGTGTCTAACCCTTCTTTGTTGAAACATTTTATTTGCTCGTTCTAGTCGTGGGTTTTGAACTTTTGTTCCCTTCTTATGCAGCCAAGAATACGTCCCCTCCTTTGGTCGGGGATATTTCTGATTGTATTGGCCGGTTTCTCCCTCATATCGTAGGGATTCACGAGTGGCCGGCTATTTTTAAGAAGTTTGGGCATGCCCCTTCCTTGACCGGTGAGCTCATCTACTTTTCTCTATTTTGTTTTGGTCTCTTGGTCGTTTATTTCTGATAGTTTGCTTTTACTGATAGTGATAACCTTTTTCAATTCTTTCTTTTCCAGCTCGAGGATCTTCGAGGAGGCCGAAATCTCCCCCTCATGCATTCCGTAAGAGGAAAGCTGCCCCATCTTCGGCGTTTTCCCCCTTACGACCGATGGTAGGCCTACTCGCTCCTTCGTTTATGTTCCCTCCTCAACCGCGACTATGTATGCTCGGTCTTTGGCCCCGTCTACTGCTTCATCTACATCGTATTCTTCTGCGCTTGCAAATATTTCGACAGCGGAGCTTCCAGCTTCACCTTTATTCCGTCTTGTGGATGAGGAGAAGGAGTTGTCGTCGAGCGACGAGAGTTTGGTACCCCGCAAGAGAAGGTCAATGGATGTTGATGATGGGGTTTCCCGGGCTGTAGACTCTATGATGGATGATTTTATCATTGGTGAGACGACGACCATAGTCTGAGGTCCCGATATCGGCTGAGGCCGTAGAGGGCGTATCCCTTCCTTCTGCGATGACAGAAGCCAAAGGGTCGTCTGCAAGGGTCTCTGATACTTCGAGGAAAGAGGGGCCATCGTCTTCTCAATCGGTTGACATTCACTCTTGCCTCGGCTTTCTTGGCCCCAGCATGGTCTGTTACAAACTTACCGGCCATCTCTGTGAAAGTTTCAACGGAGCGCGCAGGTAGTTGTGAATACCATGTCAACGCTCCTCCTGTGAGAGTTTCACCGAATTTCTTTAACAAAATTGAGGATACTTGTTCTTTAGCGAGATCGTTTCCTTTCGTGGTGGTGACGTAGTGAGTAATGATCTTCAGGGTCGATCGTGCCATAATATATTTTTAGGTAGGACGGCATTTTGAAGGTCTTTGGTATGGCATGCGGGGTTGCATCATCGTTGTATGGCTGCTCAACAAATTGACCGCTGTCTGTTTTTGGCAACAGTTTGGGAGCGCACGGTATCTTATCGACCCTTTTCCTGATGTTCTTTCATTTGACCTCGTCGTTCCTTGTTCTCGTTCTCCATTTCCTTCATCCTTTTCAAAATGGTTGCAAGAGCATTATCACCTGCATTATCAATGACATTGGGAGTACTACTTGTTGTTGGAGGTGGAGGGGGATGGTCACATTGTTCGTTCGCCTGTTGCACAATGCAAATCCTTGCATTTTCCATAGTCGCGTCTAGAGCGGACTTGTTGAGGATGACATCTAGCTTGTCGGTGAGCCATGCTTCGAGGAGCTTTTTTACAGCTAGGGGTGTCTCTTCCCCCACAGATGTGGAGGATACCTTACCAAGAGATTTTTTGATGTTGCAGTGAGGAGGGGGTGACCCATATCGCCTAGGGGAGGCGTTGGGCGTTGCGTCTTCGTCCACTGTTACACAGCTCTCATTGATAGCGTTCATGAGGTTAGTTAGGAGGTTACTTATTATTCTCGTCCTTTCTCGTCTTTCTACCATATTGGATTTGTGCATACAAAGAAAGGAGATATTGTTCTTACTCTTTTTTTTACGTTAGCGATACGTGTTAGTTATATATTTAGAAGAAACTACAAATTTAACTAGGAAATCCCTATAGACATCGCCAAATTGCTTGACCAAAAAGTATGACTTTCGACTAAAACAGTTGAGTTTGTATAATAATGGGTAAACCTAGTTAATAATAATATCTTTAGATGTGAGTTCAGAAAATATGAGTAACATTAGACAGATATGGAAATGTGTTGACTATAACATACATTGATTGTTTTGAAAAGTGTGAGCAATAATTTGGGGGTGGGGTGGGGTGGGGGGGGACTAACAATAAATAATATTAAATGACATTTAAGTAAATAGGAAAAGTGGTTCACCCAATAAAGGATGAACTAGATGATTGTCCCTCCTCATAATGATGAATGACATATAAATTCTCGAATGTTCGAATTATTCTCGGATGTGATGGAAAAATGTGAAATAATATGAACAAGAATCTTGATGAAAAAGGTAGTGTTTGTATCTTTATAAAAGATAGAGAATCTTTTCTCAAAAGTCTGCTCTTATCAAAATGAATGTCACATGCCCAACATCACTATCTCTTTTTCTATATATATGAGATATACTCCTAACACACCCTAATAGTACAAGGGCAAAGAATATTCTCTTTAATATCTCATTTTGAAAACTAGCTGTTACAACTCTGCAAATGGTGTTCGATCTCGCCCGTTGTTGACATCTCGACTACAAACCTTGCTATTTCCAGTTGTCACACCTCCTTTTTCCCGAGGGGATATGGAGTTTATCCAATTTAAGTGACAATAATCGAAATGAGGTTATTTATTTAATTTCAGAGTCTCTACTTGGGATAATTTATGGTGTCCCAAGTCATCGGTTTAATTTAAAATCTTAGATCGAGAAAAATTTACAATGTATTAAAGTCTGCGAAAACAAAGATCGAGTAAAGAATTATGTTAATCCGGATGAAGGTGAGAGGCACTCCCGGGTTCCGTAGCTTTTGCACGGTTTCTTTACGATCATATACATGGCTTAATTAATGGATTATTACGTGTTTAAAAAAATACCTATGTGCCTTTCACCTTTTACTGCTTTTTAATTTGAACGCGTACGTGTATTTATCTCGTTTGGCGCGTCAAGAATCATGTCACGCGTATGTGCACACAGTTCACAACGCTTAATTATTTAAGGAAGCTTGGCCAAAGTCGCGCGAACGCGTACCTTGATTTATTTTGAAAATCGTAACTATGTCACGTGAGCGTGTACACAATCACGATGATAGATTAAGTCGTGCCTAAAACATTTTTTACAAATATTAATTTTTAAATCGTACTCGTGTCACACAAACGTGTACACAATTAATAACATTTTATTATTATTAAGATTGTTCGGCCGAAGTTGGGCAAACACTACCTCAATTTATTTTTTTGGTATCATAACTATGTCACGTGTACGTGTACATAATCACGATAGTAGATTTAGAACGCGCCTAAATCATTCGAGGCATATTCATGAACTAAGATACTCAATAAATGGTCTACAAATTCTTGCTTTTAAAAAATTATCACATGCTGTCCAATTAACAAGCAAATTTCAAGTTGCAACTACAAGTAAAAGAACTAACCATGGTCAGATATTCAAGAACTACACCAGTTAAACAAAATCAAGATAATTGACAAACCTAACTAACAAAATAATCAAGTGAGAAAAATCTACATCACAACAAATAATTTTCACAAATTTCATGCTTCAAACGATATATTCACATATATAGCAATCAAAAAATTTAAATGAGAGTTAAAGGATGAACCTCAGCAATTACAAAAAAAAAAAAAAAACTAAGTCGAGCAAAAATAAAGAAGTGAATGAGTCTCAAATGAAATATTCAACAAACCTCCGGACAAGAGCAGCAGAACCCCGACCGGAGAACTCGAACGGTGAGCGACAACAACGACGAACTCTACTCAATCCAACACCATTTTTTGCAACAGAATTCTGAAATTAAAAGCGAAGAAGCAGAAATATTTTTGTTGTTTTCTGGATTTAAAAAAAAAAAAAAGAACCTCTCATTTTTTGAATCCAAATCGGCTTGCTCTCTCGTCCATTTTCCTTTCATAATGTATGTGTGTGCTAACCAATTTCAGAGGAGAGACGATGGGGGTGGGGCTTTCGTTTCTCCTCTGCTCGGCGTCAGCTGGTATTTTGAGATGGGTGGTGGTGTGAGACTGTGTAGTGACGCGGCGGCAGAGGCGAAGGAATTTGGGTCCATCGGCTGTGCGTTTACCAAATTTGAGATGATGAGAGTTTTCTTTTCGTTTTTAGTTCTATGTGTTGGTTGTTGTTATGTGTAGGGAGGTGAGCGGACTACCAACCGGTAGTGAACTCTGGCGGCAACAACGGAGGCTGTCCTAGGTTAGGTCAATGGGTTCTTAGGGTTAGATCTAGGTTTTCTGGAGTTGAAGAAGAGAGTGGGGAGCTGGTAATTGGGGTTAGAATCACCATTAGAACTTACCTTGGGTGGTGGAGGGACCCTTAAGGAGTTAGGTTTTTGAGAGCTCCCCTTTCTAGAGCAAGTTTTTATATTTTGGGGCTGTGGGGGATGAAATAGAGCTTTAAAAATGACTCCCCAAGTACGCACCCGCACACCTGTAGGCCTGACCGCGGAAAATGGCAGGAACACTGCCGCATATGCGCGGCCACGGTCGGGGCGTAGACTAGGCGCGAAGATTGTACATTGTTCTGTAAAATGCACATAATATTTTGTACAGAGATTCGTTTGAGCTCCAAATATATCGTTGGAAAGATATTTCAAAGTCCTACAACTTTCATGTTTTGTGTTTTCCCAAATACCTTACACGTTTTTCAGTAAACCTCCTCCAAGACTGACATTTTGTAAACTTAGTCGATTTTGTCGAATCTTATGCACCTCACTCTCCATCTTGATTCTGAAACGACTATTTTCACCCACACTCATCCCTCAAAGACTTCATATGTATAAAATATTAATTAATACCCATTTAACATATCCACACCTAGTCCGAATGTACAGGGTGTTATAGAGGCGTAAGGAGACAATTTTAATATAGTTCAAATAATATCAAAGCGGTGAAAAAGCGACAATTAGCACGTTAGTCCCACAAATATAGTAATATCAATAATCAATAAAGCCAAATAAAAATCACATTAACAAGCTCGAATTCTAAACCCTGAACCAGAGATCCTGGGTTCGATTCCCAGCAGAATCGCTAGAGCTATCACACCTCATATTTCCCGAGGGGATATGGAGTTTTTTTAATTTAAGTGACATTAAACGAAATGGGATTATTTATTTAATTTCAGAGTCTCCACTTGGGATAATTAATTGTGTCCCAAGTCACCAGTTTATTTTAAATCTCAAATCGAGGAAAATTGACTCTGTATTAAAGTCCGTGAAAACCAGAAGACCAGACAAGGAATTCTGTTAATCCAGAAGAAGGTGTGAGGCACTCCCGAATTTTGTCTTTTTTAGCACGGTCACTTTACGATTATATACCTGGCTTAATTAACGGATTATTACGTGTTTTAAAAAAATTATGTGCGTTTCACCTTTTACTGCTTTTTAATTTGAAACGAATCACGCGTACGTGTATTCATCTTGTTTGGTGTGTCAAGAATCATGTCACGCATATGTGTACACATTTCACAACATTTAAGTATATAAGAAAGCTTGGCCAAAGTCGCGCGAATGCGTACCTTGATTTATTTTTAAAATCGTAATTATGTCACGCGAACTTGTACACAATCACGATGATAGATTAAGTCGTGCCTAAAGCATTCTTTTACGAATATTTATTTTTAAATCGTACTCGTGTTACCTGAACATGTACACAATTAATAGCACTTTATTATTATTAAGATTGTTTGGTCGAAGTTGCGCAAAATCATACCTCGATTTATTTTTTTGGTATCATAACTATGTCACGCGTACGTATATATAATCACGATAGTAGATGTAGAACGCGCCTAAAGCATTCTAGGCGTATTCATGAACTGAGCTACTCAATAAATGGTTTACAAATTCTTGATTTAAAAAAATTATCCCATGGTGTCCAATTAAAAAGCACATTTCAAGGTGCAACTACAAGTAAAAGAACTAACCATGGTTAGATATTCAAGAACTACATCGGTAATATAAAATCAAGATAATCGATAAACCTAACTAACAAGATAATCGAGTGACAAAAATATACATTACAACAAATAATTTTCACAAATTTCATGCTTCGAACGATATATTCACATATATAGCAATCAAAAAATTTAAATGAGAGTAGAAGGATGAACCTCAACAATTACAAAAAAACTAAGTCGAGCAAAAATCAAGCAGTGAATAAGTCTCGAACGAAATATTCAACAAACCTCCGAACAAGAGCAACAGAACCTTGACCGGAGAACTCGAACGGTGAGCAACAACAACGACGAACTCGACTCAATCCAACCCCATTTTTTGCAACGGAAGTCCGAAATTAAAAGTGAAGAAGCAGAAATGTTTTTGTTGTTTTCTGAATTTTTTTAAAGAAAAGAATCGCTCATTTTTGGAATCTAAATCGGCCTGCTCTCTCGTCTGTTTTTCTTCCACAATGTATGTGTGTGGTAACCAATTTTAGAGGAGAGGCGATGGGGTGGGGTTGTCGTTTCTCCTCTGCTCAGCAGCAGCTGGTTTTTGGAGATGGGTGGTGGTGTGTGGCTGTGTAGTGACGCGGAAGCAAAGGCGAAGGAATTTGGTGGTGAGGCGGCTGGAGATCGGGGATCTGAGCGGGGCCGGCGGTTGTGCGTTTCCCAAATTTGAGAGGATGAAAGTTTTTTTTTTTTGTTTTTAGTTCTATGTGTTGGCTGTTGTTCTGTGTAGGGAGGTGAGGTGATTGCCAACCGGTAGTGAAATTCGGTGGCAGCAACGGCGACTGTCATAGGGTTAGGTCAATGGGTTCTTAGGGTTAGCTCTTGGTTTTTTGGGGTTGAAGAAGAGAGTGGGCAGCTGGTTGTTGGGGGTTAGTTTTCGCCAGTTTCCGGCGAAGCTCGCTGGCGATGGATGTGGGATAGAAAAATGAGAGAGAGAGGGATTTGGGGGTGAGACTATGGTGAGAGGTTGTCGTCCTTGAAGGGAGATGGGTGGGGCTCGGCGGCTAGGGTAGGTTAATGAGGGGCGTCTCTCTCTTGCTGTTGAAGAAAAAGATGAAGGTTGTTGTGTGTGTGTATGATTCTTAGGGGGTGGGCAGCTGATCTCTGGGGTAAGGGATTAAAGGTTTTAATTTTGGTGTAAAGGGTAATGGGCTCAAATCTTGTGGGCCATTCCGAATGGGGAAAAAGAAATTTGAAACTCACCACAAAATAAAGCTTTTCTTGTTGAACAAAGACAAACTCAAAAATCCTAAAAATATTAATTAAAATTTAATTAACTAAATATTAAAATAAAACTATTTTTGGTATTTTTCTTTAATTTTCTACATAATTAAATACTAAAATTAAACTAATAAAGTGGTAATAAAAATGGATTAAAAATCGATAATAACTCAAGTAAATATTTTAAATACTAAAACCAACTTAGAAATTGTGCGGGTCAAAAATTATGTGCTTACATCTGCCCCTCTTTGCTTGAAAACTCGAAAGTTTTTTAACAAAGAATTAAGTAAGTAACGTAATTGACTTCCGACCCGACACTTACTCAAAAAAAAACAAAGATGGACAAAAGATTGTGACCGAGCCCTGGTATCTGAGTTGCATACATAACCTTGGCTATAAAGGAATCAGGCCACGTGTAGTTTAGAAGTGAATAAAGTGATGGAGTATGTGGAGACGATGAGAGAGTCGAGTGATATACAGTTCCGTCGAGGTTCCGATCCGCGGTCCTGTTATTACATCAAAATCAAAAATGAAAAAGACTAACTAAGCATGTCAGCAATGAGTTACAAGATTCCTATATATAAGTCTTCTGAAGCTTTATCTTGCGTCTTGAACGGTTCTTCATGCAGATTTTGATTTGAACCTTGATGCTTGCTAGTTGCAGGTGCTGATTCACTTTTCCACGGCTTCTTTGGATCAAAACCGGACACGCCGTGCTCGTGACTTCAACCACGTCTTGAGAAATTCACATCTTTCTGTATTTCTGCATTTTGGATTCACTTCCTTTTTTCCTTTTCTTTTTTTCTGGATTGAGACTACTTATGTTGGTCATCTCGCACTGTCAACTCGCATTCTTGCCGCAAACTTTTGCTACTTGTAATTTGAATTGAATTCTGAAATGATTTCCCCTTGTTCTCCATGTGGGCTCCTGCTACTGACTTGAAATTTGAAGTAACTTTGAAAAGAATTTTCTTATTTTCCAGGTGGGCGCTTGCTACTACAGCAAAACAGACAAAACCAAAGAAACTTATCCGCCCAGTTTTCACTAGGAAGATTTGTGAGTTGTTAGCAGAAACTATAAATCACCTATGATGTTGATGAATGATATAAGTAAAACTAAAGACTCGACTAGGATGTGCGTCTCTTGTGAGTAAAATCAAGAAAGTTTGACTAGCAAATGCAGCTGCTAAAAATAAAACCTGAATGACCCAAACTAGGAAGTGCGTCTCCTATGGATGAGCTCAAACGACTCAAACTAGGAAGTGCGTCTCCTAGGAGAATAACCTGAAAGACCGAGATTAGGAAGTGTGTCTCCTACGGGTGAAACATGAATCAACCAATCTAGGAAGTGCATATCCTAGGTGTGAAATCTCAATTTAGGAAGTGCGTCTCCTAATAGAATAAGATGAAAGACCCAGATTAGGAAGTGCGTCTCCTACGGTTGAAACTTGAATGAACCAAACTAGGAAGTGCGTCTCCTAGGGGTAAAACTTGAATGACTCAAACTAGGAAGTGAGCCTCCTACGGATGAACTTAAATGACCCAAAACTAGGAAGTGCGCCTCCTAGGGGTAAAATATTAATTTAGGAAGTGTGTCTCCTAAAACAAAATATAACCTGAAAGACCCAGACTAGGAAGTGCGTCTCCTACGGGTGAAACTTGAATGAATCAAACTAGGAAGTGCGTCTCCTAGGGGTAAAATCTAGATTTAGTAAGTGTGTCTCCTAAAACAAAATATAACCTGAAAGACCCAGACTAGGAAGTGCGTCTCCTACGGGTGAAACTTGAATGAATCAAACTAGGAAGTGCGTCTCCTAGGGGTAAAACTTGAAGGACTCAAACTAGGAAGTACGTCTCCTAGTGATGAACTTAAATGACCCAAAACTAGGAAGTGCGTCTCCTAGGGGTAAAATCTAGATTTAGTAAGTGTGTCTCCTAAAACAAAATATAACATGAATGACTCAGACTAGGAAGTGCCTCTCCTAGGGGTAAAACTTGAATGACTCAAACTAGGAAGTACGTCTCCTAAGGATGAACTTAAATGACCCAAACTAGAAAATGCGTCTCCTAGGGGTAAAATATCAATTTAGGAAGTGCGTCTCCTAAAACAAAAATACAACCTGAAAGATCCAAACTAGGAAGTGCGGCTCCTAGGAATGAACTTAAATGACCCAAACTAGGAAGTGCGTCTCCTAGGGTTAAAATCTCAATTTAGGAAGTGCGTCTCCTAAATAGTGTAACTTGAAAGACCCATACTAGGAAGTGTGTCTCATAGGGGTACAATGACTCAAACTAGGAAGTGCGTCTCCTAGGAATGAACTTAAATGACCCAAAACTAGGAAGTGCATCTCCTAGGGGTAAAATCTCAATTTAGGAAGTGCATCTCCTAAAATAAAATATAACCTGAAAGACACTGACTAGGCAGTGTGTCTCCTAAGGGTGAGACTGAGCTTGAGGAAAACTATAAACTAAGCTTGACTAAAGTTAAAACTGACCTTATTCTCCAGGTGGGACCCCTGAACTCGAGGAAAACTAATGATTATCCAACTTAACAAAATTGAAACCTGACCTTATTCTCTAGGCGAGACCCTTGAACTTAAAGAAAGCTAAAGATAAACAACTTAAGAATTAAAAACTGACCCTATTCTCTAGGTGGGACTCGTGAACTCAAAGAAAGCCAAAGAGTGCTCTCAACTATGGAAAATGCCTAAGAGGTATGGTTCTTCTCAACTAGGGAAAATGTCTAAGAGGTATGATCTTCTCAATAGCCTTTGCGTAAGCAGAATTGGGGCATTACACCTAAAAATTTCAAGCTTCCAAGCTTTTGATATGAACATAGCCTTCATCCATGTTTCAGACAAAGAAAGCTTGTGAGTTTAAAACATGGTGGTTAGTTTGTGGCCATGACTACGGGGGCGATTTCTCTTGCACTTTTCACAATCAACTTGGACTTCATCTTGGAAGACAATGCTTGTTATCGGCCGACCGCTTTTTCGAACAACCCTTATCACAAGAAATATTCTTGATTCGTTCAAGTCCAATACCTTATGCCCGATGCATTACCCTCGTGTTCTAGTATTCACCAAATCTTTGCATTTTACATCAATCCCAGAGAACATCTATTATCACCAACTCAGTGCACACACTATTCTCCTGTGTCTTATGCCAATTTTATGTGCTTACCAGACTCAGCTTTGTGTGATTAAAAAGCTGGTAGCAGATTTTGAAGTCATTTCTCACTTGTTTCGACACAAATAGACTCAAAAAGGACTCAAACAAAACAAGAGGAACCAAAATAAGGAAAAAACGAGAAGATATGGTCTCTAACAAGAAGAAAAATGTATTACCTAGGAAAAGAACAAAGTAGAAACTAGTCTGATTTGAAGGCCAACTCCACTGATGATGACATGCATTGTGGATTAAGTGGCCTGATTTGTCAAACGAGTCTAATCTTCAAGTCTTGTTATACCTCTAAGCTGTGAAACTGTGCTTCAGCGCTTTAATTGTCCTATCTGATTCACAATCCTCAGTTGACTTGTAGTTCCCTAAAGGGTTTTCACCATCAAGCCTCTCTCATTTCGCTCTTTTTCTCAACTCACTTTCGCCTTTTGGTACCCATAAGGGTTTTCACCGATAAGACTCTCTCATTTTATCATTTTCTCTCTTTGTGCTGAGAACAAGGTATTACCCATGATGCAGGACGATCATACTTTTATCACACACTTGATTTGACATCCTCAAAGATTTGTCGGAAGGTCTTTCTTTGGACCGTAATGTAGGCTTTTGGATAGGGTTCAAAAGAAAGGGTGTTATAAAGGCTCAAAGCAACTAAAATGCAAGGGCTTGTAACTTACAACTTTTGGAATCAGATATATTTACAAAACTAAAACTTCTGCCCTGGTTTCATCAAGTCTGGGAATTTTTTTTAATTTTTGCTTTGATGGGACCGAATCTCAGAGTAAGGTTGCCTACGTATCCTTAAAAGGAATCAGGTCGAACGTAGTTTAAAGTACAATTCGTTTTGTTTTCCCCATTTTTTCTTTCCTTTTTTTTACTTTTCTCCTTTTCTCTTTTTATGTTTTCTCTTCTTTTTTTCTCTTTTTTTTCTCTATATTTTTTTATTTTCTGACTCTATTTCGGATTCCAAAAGAGGGGTATGAAAGAGAACAAATTAAGTCTCAAAAGGGGTAGCAAAAGATAAAAGTGATTGGGGTAGCAGAATAAAATGCCTTCGTCATACCAAACTTTAAAAGTGCCAAATACAAACATGTAATTGAAAATAAGTAGAAGAACCTGCACAATGTCTCTTGATGGAATCAACACAAACACAAAGTGCCAATGGGCGATACCTTTATCCCAATGAGACCCTTGCAAGTTCAAAGTAGACTTGACTCAACCTTATCTTGATGTGGAGGGATGCATTTCAACACTGACCGATCTACGTTAAACTGCTTGAGAGACATTTTCTTGTTGTATGCTCTTATCAACCTCTTGATTTCCTAGACTAACTGCTTTTTATCATATTCAAAATTGTGTTTCATTATTCCATGATTAGACTGACTTTCAAGATCTGGCTAAAAACTCTACGTGCATGTCATGCCACTAAAACTGGCGTGAAGAGAACTAAGTACAGAATGACACAAAAAGACAAATTGTACTTCATTGAGTAAAGGATGGAAGGGTTTAACGACAGGAAAATAACCTAAAATACGAGTTACAACCCTAAAATAACTCAACAACAACAACAACATACCCATTAAAATCTCACTAGTGGGGTTTGGGGAGAGTAGAGTGTACGCAGACCTTACCCCTACCCCGAAAAGGGTAGAGATGCTATTTTCGGGAGACTCTCGGCTTAACAGGAGAGACAATAATATCAGAAAAGAAACAAAAGAAAAGGCATGTAACAACATAAGATACTAGAAAGAAAATAACAACAACGAATAAGTGAAAGGACAATAACACAAAACTATGCAAAACAATAATGTGAACACAACATAGACCACTAACAAACCTAAACAAAACTCTATCAGACTACCCGGTACAAAGAGTGAAGAACTCTCGCTACCTCATTGCCTACCACCCTAATGCCCGACCTCCACATGTTCCTATCAAGAGCCATGTCCTCGGAAATCTGAAGTCGCTCCATGTCCTGCCTGATCACCTCGCCCCAATACTTCTTAGGCCTCCCTATGCCTCTTCTCTTACTTGCCAAAGTCAACCGCTCACACCTCCTAACTGGTGCCTGTAGGATTCTCCTCCACACGTGTCCGAACCATCTAAGTCGCGCATCTTGTTGTCCACGGGAGTCACGTCCACCCTCTCCCGAATATCTTCATTCCTAATCCTATCCAGTCTAGTGTGCCCACACATCCATCTCAACATCCTCATTTCTACTACTTTTGTCACGACCCCAAATCCTAACAGGCCGTGATGGCGCCTATCGTGGAACTAGGCTAGCCAACCATCCTTTTTTACGCGTTTGTTCAATTATAGGAGTTCACAATTTAATAAGAAGCATGCAACCAACATCAATAATATAATTAAGTCTTAGCGTTCCCATATTAGCCTAAACAAACCTCCCAAGAACTGGAGTTAATAGTCATGAACATCTAAAAATAAATAGGTCTAACTCTGCTAAAACTATAATATATGTCTCTGAATCAAATGCTAAATCAAAATAAGGAAGGGAAATGGAGAAGATGTGGATGCTGGAGAGCTACCTCAAAATCCCGTAAACTGCTGCTAACGAACAAGGCATTTACTGCTCCAATTCAGTACCTGAATCTATGCACAGAGGCACATGGAGTCTTTATGAGTACGCCAACTCAGTAGTAATGAAAATAAATCACAGTCTGAGAATTATAAAACACACAGTACAGATACACAATTCCACAAAACCAGTAAAACACCAAGTCACCATGTAGTATTTATCAAATAATAAGTTCGACAGTTTTCAGTAATCCCTTGAAAACAAGTGCAATATCAGTATATCTCAGTAAAATTCTCAGTAAAACCAGTTTGAAAACGAAGTAAATCATAGTTCTAAAACTCAGTAAAACTCTTCATAAAACTGCCCCTTGGGCCATAATCATTTCTTGTAACAATTTCTTTATCATGCATTCTTACAATCATACAGTAACAGCCCCGCGGGCATTAATCATCACTCAGTATCAGCCCCGCGGGCAATAATCATCACTCAATAGGTACATGTGCTCACTGGAGGAGGGGGGTGTATAGACTCCGGAGGGGCTCCTACAGCCCAAGCGCTATAACAACATAAGGCTGAAATCCTCCTCATAATATAGGCCTGAAAGCCTCCCTCATATAAGGCCTAAAAGCCTCCTCACAACATAGGCCTGAAAGACTCCCTCATATAAGGCCTGAAAGCCTCCTCACAATATAGGCCTGAAAGCCTCACTCAGTCAGACACTCTCAATTTGCCCTTAGGCCATAAACATACCGGGTTCTCGACCCAAAACAATGTTTCATTTTTCAAGAAATAGTATCGAAATACTCTGAGTGTCAAAACAATTTATCAGTAAAAAACTGAGTGTAAAATCCTAACATATAGTGAGGAAAACATAGTAAACACAACCCCCAAGGGGTAAACAGATCGACACTAGGCCCCAAACATGGCTTACAACCCAAAACATAACATAATATGTAAATACTAATTAAGCATAAGCTTAGAAATTGATTTCGCAACTCAATAGTCGCTAAATAGGGGATATATCTCCAAGTTTCAACCTTTGCATTTCAAAATCCGTGAAAGGGTGCATAGTCCGGGGTTTCATACCCTCAGGACAGGATTTAAAGACATTACTTACCTAAAATCTAGCCCGAAACTACTTCACAATGCGTTTGCCCTTCAAATCAACTTCTGGATGCTCCAAATCTACCAAGTTCAGATTTTTATCATCAATATATTCTTAAGGAACGAATTACAATCGAAAGATATCAAATTTAGCTCAAAAATTCGAATTCGGTCAAAACCCGACCCCCAGGCCCGCATCCCGAAACTCAGAAATTTTTATACCAAAATGTTCTTCGTCCTCTCACAAGACCGTACATATAAAGAGCACCAAAATCGGAGTTCGTTTGACCCCTCAAATCGACCCCAAAAGGTCTCATAATCTCAAGCCTTAAACCCACCTTTTCCTACTGATTTCCATGAATTTAATACTGAGATTATGCTCTATAATCACCCATAAACGAGTTTTAAGGTCCCTCATACTTACCTCTACGAATATCACTGATTTCCCTCTTCAAAAATCGCCTCAAGAGCTCTTTGTCCGTACAAAAATGGTGTAAAAAGGGTTTAGGTTGCGGAAAGTTTATTTTTATAACTGCCCAGGGATTCCGCACCTGCGGCCCATTTTTCGCACCTGCGGTCTCACTAAGCGCACCTGCGACCCTCCCCGCACCTGCGGTTCCTTGTCCGCTCATGCGGGCCCGCACCTGCGGTCAATCTTCCGCAGGTGTGGAAATCACTGTGACTCCACACCAGCAGCTTTTTGCTGCAAATTTCCAACTCCGAACTTTCCGTTAACCATTCGAAATCAATCCCGAGCCCCTAGGGACCCCAACCAAACATACCAACACCTCACATATGGTCATTCAAACTTAGTTGCACTCTCAAAACACTCAAATTAACATCAAAATACCAAAATCACACCGGATTCAAGCCTAAGAATTTTGATATTTCTAAAATCCACCAACGATGCCGAAACTATCCAAAACAACTCCGATTGATCTGAAATTTTGTAGACATATCCAAAATGACATTGCAAACCTGTTCCAATTGTCGGAATCCCATTACGACCTCGATAGACTATTTTCCACTGACGATCGGAAATCGCCAAAAACTAACTTCCGCCAATTCAAGCCTAATTCTACCCCGGACATCACAAAATTATTCTGAACACACTCCTAAGTTCCAAATCACCTACCAAAGCTATCCGAGCCATAAAATCTGCATTCCGAGGTTGTTTACCAATAAGTCAACTCTCAGATGACTTTTCCAACTTCAAGACTATTTTTAAAGACTAAGTGGCTAAATTCTCATTATAATCACTTCGATTTCAAGCCTACCAACTCTAACACATCAAATACAGTATAACCAACCTATAGCAATTCAATAACAGTAATTATAATGCAGGTTCAACGTAACGACAGACCGGGTCGTTACAACTTTCATCTTCTGGATATGTGAATTCTTGATTGGCCAACACTCAACTCCATACAACATGGACGGTCTAACCACCGCTCTATAGAACTTACCTTTGAGCTTTGGTGGCACATTCTTGTCACACAGGACTCAAGACGCTAATCTCCATTTCATCCACCCCACCCCAATACGGTGGGTAACATCCCCATCGATCTCCCCATCTCCCTGAATAATTGATCCAAAGTACTTAAAACTTTATCTCTTGATGATGACCCGTGAGTCAACCCTGACTTCTACATCCGCGTCTCCTGTCACGTCGGTGAACTTACATTCCACATATTCTGTATTAGTCCTAGTCAACTTGAAACCTTTAGAATCCAGGGACTGCCTCCATACCTCCAGTCTCCCATTAACGTCGCATCTCATCAATCAGAACTATATCATCAACGAACAACATACACCATGGCACCTCTCCTTGGATATTGTGTGTCAGTGCGTCCATCGCTAGAGTAAATAAGAACGGGCTGAGTGCAGATCCTTGGTGTAACCCCATAACCACTGGAAAAGGCTCTGAGTCACCTCCCACAGTCCTGACCCGAGTCATAGCTCCATCATACATATCCTTTATCTTCCTAATGTAAGCCACCGGCATACCTTTCACTTCCAAATACCTCCAAAGGACGTCCCTAGGGACCTTGTTATTCGCCTTTTCTAGGTCAATAAACACCATATGCAAATCCCTCGTCCTATCCGTGTATAGTTCCACCAACCTCCTAATAAGGTGGATAACTTCCGTACTAGAACGACCTGGCATGAACCCGAATTTGTTTTTTGATATAGACATCGCCCTCCTAATCCTCCCTTCCACCACCCTCTCATAAACTCTCATGGGATGACTTAGTAAATTGATACCCCTATAGTTTTTGCAATTCTGGATATCCCCTTTGTTCTTGTACACCGGAACCATTGTACTCCACTGCCACTCATCAGGCATCCTCTTTGTTCCGAAGATAACACTAAATAACCTAGTCATCCACTCCTAGCCTACTCTACCCGCATATCTCCAAAACTCTACTAGAATCTCGTCTAGTCCGGTTGCTTTGCCCCGACTCATCTTATCCATCGCACCCATGACCTCCTCAACCTTAATGAGCTACAATACCTAAAGTTTCGGTGACTCTTTGAGTGCCCCAATTTCCTTAACACGATGTTTCCATCCCCCTCTCTATTTAGAAGTTTATAAAAGTACGACTGCCATCTTTGCCTAATCTGGGCCTCATCCATCAATACTCAACCGTCCTTGTCTTTGATGCACCTCACTTGATCCACGTTGCGAGCCTTCTTCTCTCTCGCTTTGGCCAACCGAAATAACATCTTGTCCCCACCTTTGCCCCCAAGTTCCTCATAAAGCCGACCAAAAGCAGCAGTCTTAGCCTCTGTGACCGCTAATTTCGCCTCCTTCCTAGCCTCCTTATATCTTTCTCTATTTTCTCTCCTCTGATCCTCATCAGTGCTCTCTATTAACTTAATGAGGCCACTTTATTGGATTCCACTTTACCTTGGACCACGTCATTCCACCACCAGTCGCCTCAATGCCCTCCGGAGTAACCTTTCGAAACTGCCAACACCTCTTTTGCTGCCTCCCTTATACAGTCCGTCGTCGCCGTCCACATTGCGCTAGTGTACCCACCACTCTTCTAGGCACCCATATTCATTAGTCGCCCCTCCAATTCCTATGCATTATCCTTAGACAAAGCTCCCCCACCTGATCCTCGACTAACCCCGTACAAACCTCTTCTTCTTCTTCATCAAGATACTGAATTCCATCACTAGGAGCCTATGTTGAGCTGCGAGGTTCTCACTCGGAATCACCTTGAAATCCTTGCACAATCCCCTATCACACCTTCTGAGGAGGATATACTCAATCTGAGTCTTAGCCTCCATACTCCAGAAAGTAACCAAATGTTCCTCTCTCTTCGGAAACATCGAGTTCACGATCACCAACTCAAAAGCTCTAGAGAAATCCAACAGTGAGGTACCATCCCCGCTCCTATCACCAAAGTCGAATCCACCGTGAACCTCACCATAGGCACCAGCAGACGACCCAATATGACCATTGAAATCCTCTCCTATGAATAGCTTCTCCGTAGGCGGAATACCCCGCACCACCTCATCCAGCGCCTCCCAGAAGTGCCTTTTAACCTCCTCGTCCAAGCCCATTTGCGGCACAGAAGCGCTAATGATATTCAAAGTGCTTCCTCCAACTACCACTTTAATCGCCATCTATCTGTCATCAACCCGTCTAACCTCTACCACCGACTCTCTAAGATCCCTATCCGCCAAAATGCCCACTCCGTTCTTTCCCTTCACGACTCCAGAGAACCATAATTTATACTCGTCTACATTCCTCGCCTTCGATCCTACCCACCTAGTCCCCTGAACATACGCTATATTGACCCTCCTCTTTTGGAGAATCTTCGCCAGCTCTATAGAATTACCTGTCAACGTCCCTATATTCCATGATCGAATTCTCAACCTACAGGCTACCTTGTTCCCTTTACCCCCTTTGGGACCCCGTCCCACTCCCTGACCCTTGCCCTACCCCCCTCCGCACCACCCGACCTCTCCGAGGACATGACCCTACTCTACCATTACAAACCACAGTATCTATACCTACGAAGGTCTAAAAATGAAAAGGAGAAGAAGAAAAAACACCACACAGAGCAACAAAGGGAGCAAATAGTAGCTACAAGCCCACTAGATTGACTAGACTAGTACGAAATACTACGACAACAAAGTAATTAATACAGGAGACGTAGAAACAGGAGGCGGGAGGTACCAATTACCGCGAATAGAACCTGGAACTCTCGACTTGGTATACTCCCAATGCTGCGGAACCCGACATATAGTTGCTACTCTACTTCTTGTGCGTGTGCCCTTCCTAAAAGTGAATACCTGCAAAACACGCAAACACCCATGGAACCAAGAGAATAGGGGGAGAAAAAAAAACAAAAATAAAAACCAATATCTTCTTCAAATTACCCTTAAAAGCCAAAAATCCCTATAATATCTTTTTGGGATCACTTTTAAAAGAAGAGAAAAAACACGTGGAAATGAAAACCAATATATTTTTGAAAAATAATCCTTAAAAGTATAGAAAAATACCAAGAAAGAAATCAATAATCGTTAACACTCTAAAAGAGATTCAAACTTTGTATAAACGGAAATAAACGGATTTTGAAGATGGCTTATGCTCTTCTGATCATAAAGGTGGAAGCACCGGGGGAGAGAGAGAGAATTGGTTATTTGGGATTTTATCAAAAAGCTCAAATTTTGCAGGTAAAAAAACGAAAAAGAGAAAATAATTATTATACCACGGGAGGGTGATCTGAATAGAAAAAAAGGATAATGAAATTATTATACCAATATCAAAAGACGAATCTTCAAAAAAGATCAAGAGGAACAATAGCCGCAAAAAACGGTGGAAAAATGCTCTGCTATTTTTCAAGAGGAGCAGTAATTCCAAAAATGAAAAAATCTCCGGCAACGGTGATCTTGACGCAGACGGAGAAGTTCACCGTCGGTGTGCTACTTTTCGGGGATCAATATCTGGACCGATTCGCTAATGGCGACAAATCAAAACGTGGGTTAATTTTCTCTTCTTCGTTGTTAAATACTAATAATTTTCTCAAAATATCTTCAACTGTTTTTAAATAACCTTGTTCGACAATTGGCTCGAAATCAAAATCATCAGTTTTTCGCTTTTTGCAGGCGGTTCAAAAGCAAAAACAGTAGCAGTAGTGTTATCAGTAGTAGGAAAGTCAAAATCTTGAAAAACAACTGAAGTAACTTGAAGGATTAAAGCACAATATCGCAATATCTTCAACTGTTTTTCAAGAACCTTCTACGACAATTGGGTCGAAATCAAAATCATCAGCTTTTCGCTTTTTTTGGAAGCGGTTCAGAAACAAAAACAGTATCAGTAGTGTTTCAGTATTAGGAAAGTCAAAATCTTGAAAACAAAATGAAGAAATTTGAAGGATTAGAGCACAATATCGCAATTGAATAAATAAATTTAGAAAAAAACTGGAAAAAGTACACAAAAATAAAATACTAACTGCAACAAATCGTATTGAATCGGAAGCGTCGGAGAAATCCACCAGAGAGATTTGGGTGTAGTGACGGGGGTTGAAAATTAGTCTCTTATCTAGAGAAGAAGATTAAAGAAGAACAAAATTTCAATTAACAGATGAAGAAGATATGTTCGAATCTTTCAGAAGATTGATTAGAAATTTCTATTTCGGAATTCATCCAACTTCCCAGGTATTGAAGAATTCCTAGTCTCCCAAACTTGAGTAACCCATAACTAGAGTCTTTTGCATGTAAAAGGTTTATCACTTGGAACACGTAACTCGGATAATGAAAATAGCAACAAAACAGACAGACAAGACTCACACAAACTGAATAGAGGGATAGAAGGGTTTGACAAAATAATAAAAAAAAATCTGGATCACATCCTTGAAATAACCCAGATAATTAAAAAAACATCAAAACAAGCTACCAAGGTTCCTTCCTAGTAAGTAGGGAATGCCTTTTCAACTGCTAAGATTGACATTTAGCCACAAATTTGCTCATCAGAATCACCAGGGCCCTCTCCAATTTCAAAATCATTATTCAGTCAGCAAGTTCCCAAGAGGATTCTCATACTCCCTGTCACAACGCATCATCCCCACAAAGTGTGCATCATCATGTGCAGGTAAAGGATTCTGCGCGATATTTTGGGTGTCACTGTCCTGGATCACAATTATCCATTCTTGAATAATTCTTTCTATTTCCCTTCTCAAAGCACGACAATCTTCAATGTTATGCCCTTTGATATTAGAGTTGTACATGCACTGTACAGTAGGATCAAAACTTTTTTTCATATGGGTCCGGAGTATAGCCGAGGAGCGGCTCAATCAGGCCAAAATGTTTTAACTTTTCAAACAAGCTTGTGTAAGATTCCCCGATTGGCGTGAAACTATTTCTTTGCCTTTGTTCCCCTCCATGCCCAGTTTTCTAGGGTTGTTGGATGCTTGAAAATGTTGTGAAGGCAAAAGTGTATTATGCGATGCGGGCGCTCTCCATAAAGACTGACCCAGTGGTTTGACAGATAACTGGACGTTGTTCGGGGGATAACACTTAGGTGGATTATATGGAGCTCGGGGACAGGTTTGGGGTTGGGGTCGGGGTCAAGGCTGAGTATATTGGTAAGGCGTACCCGTTGGGCCATGTCATGATCCCGAGACAACCATGGCAACATCATCATGTTCCTTCTGACCCTGCAAGCTTCCTATGTCATTCTGAATTGCTTGTGTTGTGGCTTTTAAAGCAGAATAGCTCATGATCTTGCTTGACTTCAGCCCATATTTTACCATTTCTTTCATTTTTACCACATCATTAAAAGGCTTACCCACAACCGAGATCAAATGCCCAAAGTAAGTAGGCTCTTGAGCTTGAAGAAAGAACTCGTCTATTTCGGCTTCTTCCATCGGGGGATTGACTCGGACAACTTGCTCTCTCCATTTGAGCCCATATTCCCTAAAGCTTTCATTAGGATTCTTTTCCATTTTGGTGAGGGACATGCGATCCAGGACAATTTGTATATTGTACTGAAAGTGCCAGGCAAAGGCTTGAGCCATATCGTCCCATGTGTACCACCTGCTAGCGTCTTGGCGGGTGTACCACTCCAGAGCTGCCCCACTCAAACTCTTACTGAAATACGCCATCAATAATTTGTCCTTCCCACCGGCGCCTCTCATCTTGCTGCAGTAACCTCTCAAATGGGCCACGGGATCTCCATATCAGTCATATAAATCAAACTTTGGCATCTTAAACCTAACAGACAGTTGGACGTCGGGAAACAAGCATAAGTCTTTTTAAGACACGCTCGTCTGGTTCCCTATCCCTTGCATGTTTCTGAAAGACTGCTCTAAGATTTTCACCTTCCTGGATATCTCATCTTGCTCCACTGTCCTAGTAGGATTTTCAGTTTCACCGGGAGGCTCAAAATGAGGAGCGTAAGAGTATGGATCCGAGACCTTGAAAGTTTGTTCTGGAGTATAGTGTTGGGCATCGGGGAATTTGAACATATTCTCGCTAGAGGATCGAGGAAGAGTATCTAGTGGAGGAGCTACAAAAACATGAGTGGTCAAAGGAGCAGGATATGAGGTGGTTTTGGCGGGTGGAGTGTGAAAAAGTTGTGGGGAGATATCAGCAGCAGTGGGAATCTGGATTTCTGACAGAGGCGGAATAGTGACGAGGCTTTCAGTGTAGTTAGTGAGAATTAATGGTGGAGGATGCCCACTAATCCAAGCTTGGTATATTTCGGCCATCTGTCCTTTCAACCTCAAGACCCCTTCTTTCAACTCAGATTCTAATTCAACAATCTCCTTAGACGGATCAACAACACCTGTGTCCAAGTCTTTGCTATCCATGGCTACCTTGCTATTTGACCTTGTGTTGTATGGATGACTCGCTAGAATGCCACAAACTAACCATATTCTGTTATGATAACAATGAAAGTACCAAAGATGAGCAAAATAAATCCAACATGCTAGCGTTAGGGCATTTATCAGATAGAAATATCACATTGCATGCAATGCACCTAGCAACAATTAACGGTTCTAGAATGACTTTGAGGGTCACAAGGTCATTTGGCATCATCCCAATTTTGTTCATTTCAGTCATCTCTTTTCTTTCTTTTCTAGCACTTCTTGGCTTGCTCATTTTTTCTTTCCGGTTATCACTCTTTTCTTTTCTCTCATTTCTCACATCCCACAACTTCATTTTTTTTCTTTTAATTTTAATTTTAAAAATGATTCGATCAAACTATATGTAGGTTACCTACGTATCACGTTGCACATGAATCATACCAAGCCTAGTTATGGAAAAGTAATGGACAAAATAAACTAAAATAAAAATAAAAATCTTTTTGAATTTTTCATTTACAACTTTTTTGAATACAGAATCAGAAATACGATAACAAAAGACTCGACAAACTCAGCTAGACTATGATAGATTCTGACACCACCTAATGACTCAGTACTACTAGACAAGACTGAAAAGTAAAAGACAACATAAAAAGAAAGACAGACTCAAAACATTAAAAAAAACTCCTTAAGCAACTCCTCAGTGTAGCGGTCCTGACTGGATGGTCCCGGGGCGTCTGTCATTCTCAATATCCGGTAGGTAGATCTACATTTGAATGGGAAAACCTATGAGAAAACTACGACCAAATAGAGTTAAAAGACTTAGAACACCATGTGAGACAATAACTTTTCCTATTGGACATATGCAAGACATGATTGTGCAAAATAACCTACGTGGCCAGAAGGTGGCTAGAAATGCAAACTCAATTATGATGGACTCTAAAACATGGGAATACCTGACGGAGGCCCATAAACTCTCAAGAATCGCGGTCCTTAAAATAGTTTTGCAAAAATGACCCCATTTTGCAGAAATGGCCTATGTGGCCTAAAAATGACTAAGCATGCAAATTCAACAGGAATGGACCTTAAACAGAGTGGATACCTTGTTCTGGACTTAGGACTCTAAGACATGGGTCACTGAACCACTTTTGCGAAAATGAACCCATTTTGCAACAACGATCGATATGGCCAAAAGCGGCTAGACAAGAAAATTCGACTAGGACGGGCCTTAAAGTAAAGGGACACCTAATTGTGGATTTAAAATTCTCCAGACACAATTAAACAAGCCAATTTGAAAAATAGCCCTATTTTGCAAAACGGCCGATGTGGCAAAAAGTGGCTAGACATGCAAGATTTGGCTACGACCCTCGAAGCCAAGATACTAGGAAGAACAGACCCTGTGTGGGCTTCCTATGTATCCCGTCCCGAAGGACAAGAATCATGTATGCGTAGTTCAGGGAGATTGGATATGGGCAAGAATAATAAAAAAACAAATTTGTAGAAAAAAAAATTGTCTTTTTTTTTGTTTGGAAAATGATGGGAAAGTGCAACATCTTTTTGTATTTTTTATTTTCATTTTTTTGTCTTTTTCTTGAAAAATATTGTGAAAGAAAAATATAATTGGGCTCTAATTGCTTCATTTTCACACTTCACCATCTTTTCTTTCTCATTTACCCTCAACCATCACTGGTCCGCCAAATGACCCATTTTTACCCCTGAAACATGCAACATATAGCACATTAGATGCATCAGGATGGTCTTTTAATTTTGGGTACACCTGTCCTAGACAGACCCAACCCCTATGTTGAGTCCCCTAAGTCAAATGCACGTGATGAAAACAAACGTTCCTATTAGGGATCCAGCATGAGGCTATGTTTTTCTTGGTTTAGACCTGGGGGTGTGTTCTAGATATGGCTTACCAAGCGGACAGCTCGAGATGAGGTGTTGCAATGTACCGGGAGCACGAAAGTCTACCCGACCTAGTTGTTCGTCCAACCTCGTTCTATTTGGTATGACCTCTAACAGAAAAGTGGGCCACGCGTACGTGTGCATCATATTTTTAAAAGACTCAGAAGAGAGGTTGTCACACCCGAACCTGGGCTTGGACGTAACACGACACTCAGTGCCTGACTACATATGACCGAGCGAACCAACTGGTTAGCTGAATCAACATGTGATATCATAACATACTGAATACGGAAGATAAACTAACACATGTTGATATACTGAAAGTTTAAATGATATAAATCAAATGCGGAAACACTAATATAAGTCTGAAACATATATGTAGCAACATTGCTTAACATAAAAAGCCTGTGACTCTGTCTAGTTGTTACTCTAGTCATGAAGCCTCTAATGAAGTATTGAATACACTGACAGTCTAAAAGTACTGAAGACTGTAAGGTAATGATAATGCCCCGAAAGAACTAGGGATCACCAAATAGCTGGTACGAGAATTCTAGCGCGCTGAATCGTCAACCTGTAAATCATTACATGCATCGTGAGATGCAGGCCCCAGGAAAAAGGGACGTCAGTACATTTAAATTGCACTGGTATGTAAAGCAACTAAAAGAAAAAATTATAAATGCTGAAACTGAAACTAAGTTGATAACTGAGAATTGATAATTGATAACTGAAATGATAATGATAAATGAAATGATAACTAATAATTGATAACTGAGCTGATAACCGGTCACTAAAATGATAACTAATAATTGAACTGAACAAAGAAAGTAAGGATATGAATACTGCCTCTTCTGATGATGAACAACCTGTTTATCTGAATAAGCTACGACCTTGGGCCCAATATATATGTGCACAAGCTACGACCTCAAGCCCAAGTATACGTATACATAACTACGGCCTCAGGCCCAAAAATGCACAAAGCATAAACTACGGCCTCAGGCCCAAACATGCATAAAGCATATAAACTACAACCTCAGGCCCAAATACAGGTGTTCAACCTTCGGGAACTGAGAATCATACTGAAATACATTATGCTGAAATACTGAACCATACTGAGTTACATGATACATGAATATTGAATAGAGCTAGACTGAGACATGTATTCATGAACTGATTATGAATATTGAAACTTCAACTGTTTATGACATGCTGAGTATCTATACTGAGACTCATGGGCATCAAACCCAAGTCTATATTGATTACGCACTGATTTCACAACGTTCAGAATGAAAGTCATGAACGAGTTACGAAGCTAGAGAATAGAGGTTCTGCAACTATTCAAGGAACTATGCTTAACTATATTTCCGAGACAATTGGTAACGTGGTAAAAGAAACATAGTGTAGGGAGAATCATTAACATTCCCAAGCATAGTTAATTTGCCTCACATACCTTAACTTCCTGCTTTTGAGCGTAATACAACATTTGTGAACCCTTTCAACTTTAATCCATAGCAATACAAGTCAAAGGGATTCCATATTAGCTATGATACTCATGTTTTGGTAACTTAAGAATTTTATCAAACACTTGGTGGCATAAAGCTTCACAATCCCTATTAATGGTGTTTCTACACCCAATATCCAATTCTCTTGCTCCTAGATAAATTCTAAAGTCTCAAATGGTTATAATCAAAATCATTCTTCATCACCCATAAGGTAAACAACACCCTTAACCAATAATCAACAATCAACAACCTAAGCCTATAGTCGTTCATGCTTTTCTATCAAACCCATTAACACATAAATCATGAACTAGAGTCTATAATCATTAATCCAATGTTAGAACCAATTAGAGGGTGAAGACATTACCTTTTTGAAGTTCAATCCCCCTTGAATTCGAGTTCTAGGGTTCCTTCTCTAAACAATGATGTCCACTCAAATATCTAACGATATGGAGGGTTTACCCATGTTAATAAGATGTTGAAAAATTAAAATTAACTTAGAATCACCATTAGAACTTACCTTGGGTGGTGGAGGGACCCTTAAGGAGTTAGGTTTTTGAGAGCTCCCCTTTCTAGAGCAAGTTTTTATGTTTTGGGGCTGTTGAGGACGAAATAGGGCTTTAAAAATGACTCCCCAAGTCCGCCCCCGCACACCTATAGGCCTGACTGGGGAAAATGGCAGGAACACTACCGCATATGTGCGGCCGCGGTCGGGGCGTGGAGATTGTACATTGTTTTGTAAAACGCACATAATATTTTGCACAGATATCCGTTTGAACTCCAAAATATATCGTTGGAAATATATTTTAAAGGCCTACAAATTTAATGTTTTGTGTTTTCCCAAATACCTTATACGTTTTTTTGTAAACTTCCTGCAAGACTGATATTTTGCAAACTTAGTTGATTTTGGCTAATCTTATGCACCTCTCTCTCCATCTTGATTCTGAAACAACTATTTTCACCCATACTCATCCCTCTAGGACTTCATATGTCTAAAATATCAAACTAATACCCATTTAACATATACACACCTAGTCCGAATGTACGGGGTGTTACATTATCTCCCCGTTGGGATCATTCATCCTCGAATGATTGTCCTGATTGTAACTTCTGCTAACTCCGGACCTTAAACGGGTCTAGTGGAAACATGAACATTCATTAACACTAGCATACTAAACTAAGAGAATACATGACTACTGAACTGTTGAGATACTACTGCATTGACTGAATATTGGTGTGCCATAGATACGTGAATACTGAACTGACATAGATATATGAATATTGAACTGGCATGAATATTTGAGCAATCTGAGTACTAAGCTGGCATGGATGTCTAAGTATTGGACTAACATGAGTATCTAGGTATTGTACTGATATGAGTATCTAAGTATTGAACTGGCATGAGTATCTCAGTGTTGAACTGACATGAGTGACTGAGTACTAGAAACTTGAATGCTATAGCATGATACGTGAAATAGTGGTTGTACCACCGCTAATTCTGGTGGCAAATCCAGCTCATAAGCTAATTGACCGATCCTTTGCAAGATTCTATATGGCCCAATATAAGCAGGGAATATGATTCCCCTTCTTCCCAAATCTCATAACACCTTACATAGGCAAAACTTTCAGAAACACCCAATCATCAACTGGAAACTCTAGGTATCTATGTCACACGTTCGAATAGGACTTTTGGCGACTCTGAGCTGTCTTGAAACGCTATTGAATCAACTTAACTTTCTCCATAGTCTGATAGGCCAAAGTTGGTCCCAACAACTCCTCTTCACTAACTTTGAACCAACCAATTGGCGATCTACACCTTCACCCATATAGAATTTCGCGCAATGCCATATTGATACTAGAATGGTAGGTGATATTATTAGAAAACTCAATGAGAGGTATGTGATCATCCCAATTGCCTTTAAAATCAAGGATATCCTCAAGTGTTTGAATAATGAGCTATGTTTTCCCATCTTTCTGAGGATGGAAAACTTGTGTCTAATCATTTCTGAAAGGACTTCTAAAAGTTCATTGCAAACTGAGCACCATGATATAAAATGATGGAAAACGGGGTCCTACGTACTCTGACGGTTTCTTAGATATACAACTTGGCATAATCCTTTACTGAATCGGTATTCTTTATTGGCAAGAGGTGAGACAACTTAGTAAGTCGATCTACAATCACTCAGTCTGATCATGCTTTTAAAATGAGAGTGATAATACTGTTATAAAGTCCATACTTACAATCTCCCCTCAATAGTATGTGTATTTTGTGGCAAAACACTAGGCTTCCTGCTGCTCGACTTTCACTTGCTGATAATTCAGGCACTTGGCCACAAAGTCTGTGATGTTCTTTTTCATGTTGGTCCACCAACAAACCTCCTTGATATCATTTTACATCTTTGGGGAACCTTGGTAGGTAGAATACCTGGAATTATGGGCTTTTAATATGATCCTCCTCTCTAAGTCTACCTATGTATGGAACACACGGTCCATCTCGGTACCTCAAAGTACCATCCTATCCCCCTTATTCAAAAGCCATCATTTTGTGCTTCTGAGTCCCTATTTATACTGCAACAAGTAGGGGTCATCAAACCGTTTCTCCTTCACTTCGGCTACTAAGTAGGAACAAGTTGTGTTCTGAACAACAACGCCACCATCTTCGGATTCCAAAAGTCGAACTCCTAGACTTGCTAAGCGGTGAACTTCTTTCACTATATATCTATTGTGCCTCAATCATGAGTTGTACTTACCATACTTGATTACCTTTTTAAGATACTTTCTGAAAACACTTATAGAATTGTTGTGAACTAAGTCCATACTCAAAAGATTAGAGTCTCATGCGATGGCACTACCCTCGTGATACATAACTGGGCATGATTTTATAGTTCTATATTTTTAATATCCCATGCTAACTATGCGGGTTTCAAATCTCCAACTGGAGTTACTGACGATTTTCACATCTCCCCCTTAGACCAAAGGTTATGGTCTTGTACCTGCGGATCCTTCTCTTTTGTTGGGATACGAACAACTTATCTTATCTTCATTAATTCTTTGCACTTTACGTCAATGAAGACTCACCTTCTGACTTACTTCTGAGCAATCCTTCTTACTAGGAAAAACTATATTACCTACATAAATGGAAAGCTAATGTATTCATAACTATCATACACAATCTTAATGATTTAGCTCTGCTCACACTGTCAATATTGGGGAGATCCCTTTTCGAAAACTCTTAAAGGCTATTGTTCTGTAGTTAGCTCTCTTACTACCTAGTTGAATTTTTTTCCCACTATCACTATACTTCGAGTCAAACTTAAACTCTTAAAGTTCTAACAAACATTCGGTATTTCAAACTATCATGCATTCAGTAGAGTTAACCTGACTAAGTGAATCAAATTGTACCTCTACTAACTTTGCTGAAATTGCTAATTCACTGTATCTACTCAAAACTTACTTACTATTCTTTTACTAACCACATGCTAGCATCATATTTTCTTGTTCTTCTTTGAATAACTAAAGTGAAGCATAAGGTTATTCCTAACTTTCCTTACCATCCGACACTATTCTACGATCACATATTATCCCTTTTCTTTTAAACTATGTACATGGATCACACTTAGGGAATTCTCATCTGTCTTAAACGAAATTGGAATATCTAAACCCAAAATTTTTATACACTTCAAATCATTTCAGACTATAAAGCTCCGGCGTAAACACATAAACACATCATCTAAAGGGGAATTGTCATATCTTTTATCTCACAATAACAACCACTTCTTATACAAATTTACTAACATGATATTTTCTAGTTCTGATTTTGTCACGACCCCAAATCCTTACAAGCCGTGAAGGAGCGTATCGTGGTACTAGGCTAGCCAACCATCACCTTACTATGCGTTTATTCAATTATAAAAGTTCACAATTTAATAATAAGCATGCAACCATAGCACAAATAATATGATTAAGTCTTAACGTCCCAATAATAGTCTAACCAACCTCCCAAGAAGTGGAGTCAATAGTCATGAGCATCTACGTATAAATAAATCTAACTCTGCTAAAACTATAATATATGTCTCTGAATCAATGCTAATATTAAATAAGGAAGGGAAATGGAGAAGTTGTGGACGCCGAACAGCTACCTCGAGATCCCGTGAAAATGTTGCTATCAAACTGCGTCAGCTACTGCTGCGAACTAGTACCTGGATCTGTGCACAGAGGCACAGGGAGTCTTTATGAGTATGCCAACTCAGTATTAATGAAAATAAATCACAGTTTGAGTAATATAAACACACAGAACATGTACACTATTCAACAAACCAGTAAAACACCAAGTCACCACGTAGTATTCATCAAATAATGAGTTCGAAATCAGTTTCCAGAAAACCTTTGAACAAGTACAATATCAGTATATCTCAGTAAAATTCTCAGTAAAACTCTCAGTAAAACCCAGTTTGAAACTAAAGTAAATCGTAGTTCGAAACATAGTAAAATCATCATAAGCGCGCCCCTCGGGCCAAAATCATTTATCGTAACCATGCCCTCAGGCATTCCCTCAATCACTCAGTATCAATAATTACTCAGTATCAGCCCCGGGGGCAATCATCATCACTCAATCAGTACCGGCGCTCACTGGGGGTGTGTTACAGACTCCAGAGGGGCTCCTACAGCCCAAGCACAATAATAACATAAGGCCTGGAAGCCTTCTCATCTCTCTCATGAGGCCTGGAAGCCTCCTCACATCTCTCATAAGGCCTGGAAGCCTCCTCACATCACTCATGAGGCCTGGAAGCCTCCTCACATCACTCATAAGGCCTGGAAGCCTCCTCGCCTCTCTCATAAGGTCTGGAAGCCTCCTCACATCACTCATAAGGCCTGGAAGCCTCCTCACATCACTCAGTCAGACACTTTCAATTAGCCCTTAGGCTATAAACAAACCGGGTTCTCGACCCAAAACAGTGTTTCATTTTTCAAGAAATAGTATCAAAATACTCTGAGTGTAAAAAAAATTTATCAGGAAAAGACTGATTGTAAATCACAACATATCAAGTGAGGAAACACATTAACAGTCCCCCAAGGGGTAAACAGATCGGCACTAGGCCCCAAACACGGCTTACAGCCCAAATCATGTCATAATAAAATAATACTAATTAAGCATAGGCTTAAAAGCCGGTTTAGCAACTCAATAGTCGCCTAAATAGGAAAGGTGTTTCCAAAGTTTCCACCTTTTTATCTCAAAACCCGTGAAATGGTGCATAGTCCGGGGTTTCATACCCTTAGGACAGGATTTCAAGACATTACTTACCTCAAAACTAGCCCGGAATTATTCCGCAACACGCTTGCCTCTCGAATCAACCTCTGAAGGCTCCAAATCTACCAAGTTTAGATTTTTATCATCAATATGTGCTTAAGGAACAATTTCCAATCGAAAGATATCAAATTTACTCAAAAATCCGAAACCGGGCAAAACCCGACCCCCGGTACCGCGTCCCGAAACTTAGAAATTTTTACAGAAAATTTTTCTTCATCCTCTCACTATTCCGTACATATAAAGAACACCAAAATCGTAGTTCGTTTGACCCCTCAAATTGACCCTTGAAGGTCTCATAATCTCATGCCCCAAAATCCTATTTTTCTACTGTTTTTCATGAATTAAAGGCTGACATTATGGTCTTTAATCACCCATAAACGAGTATTAATAATAAAATTACTTTACCTCTGCGATACCCAATGATTTTCTCCTTCAAAAATCGCCCAAAAAGGGCTCCTCCGCTCAACAATGGTGTAAAAGAGGGTTTAAGTCGCGGAGGGTTTATTATTTAACTGCCCAGTTATTTTTTCTCCGCGATCGCAACCTTGGTCCTGCGATTGCATAGTGTTATGGCTTTTGACTTCCGCGATCGCAGCCTTAGGCACGCGATCGCACATCATTCCTGACCTCTCGACCCCACGCGCCCCAAACGCTCTACGCGATCGCAAGAAACCTCACGCGATCGCACTGCCTAACCTGCTCGTCCTCTGCGATCGCGGGCATACTTATGCGATCCCAGAGAGTAAGTCCTGACCCCTCTCAAAATGCTCTATGCGATCGCGACTCTCTTCATGCGATCGCAGAGAGTAAAAATCTGCTGCACTGACACCAGAAAACCAACTATGAATTCAAGTCCGAATGAGTCTGCTAATCGCCCGAAATCAATTCCGAGCCCCTCGGGACCCCAACCAAACTTACCAACTTATCCCATAACATCATTCAAACTTAGTTGTACTCTCAAAACACACAAACTAACATCAAAACTCCAAAATTACATCGGATTCAAGCCTAAGAACTTTGATAATTCTAAAATTCACCAATGATGCCGAAATTATCCAAATCAACTCCGATTGACCTGAAATTTTGCAGACAAGTCCAAAATGACATTACGAACTTGTTCCAACTTTCAGAATTCCATTCCGACCCCGATAGCCTATTTTTCACTGCCGACCGGAAATCGCCAAAAACTAACTTTCACCAATTCAAGCCTAATTCTACACCGGACATAACAAAATTATTCTGGACACACTCCTAAGTCCCAAATCACCTAACAAAGCTATCCGAGCCATAAAATCCGCATTCTGAGGTCATTTACCAATAAGTCAACTCTTAGTTGACTATTCCCATTTTAAGGCTATTCTTTAAGGACTAAGTGACTGAACTCTCGCTACAACCGTTCGATTTCAAGCCTACCAACTCTAATACATCAAATATAGTATAATCCTTCTATAACAAGTCAATAACAACAATTATAATGCAAGTTCTACGTAACGACAGACCGGGTCGTTACATTCTCCCCCACTTAAACACACGTTCATCCTCGAACGTTCCTAGAGTTGTTCCAACACCACCAGAAATTGCAGTGTAACCTTCCATGCACATATTCGGGGGTGATCCCACGTCACCCTACCCCATCTAGGTCTGATAACACAACATAGTAGAAATTTCATTATCAAATCCTGACCCATAACCTTAGAACCAAGTTTCCCCTTCTGAAATAATTTACAAGTTCAGATTTCCACGACTATAAGCTGAAATAGTCTGAACACGCTGTATCAACCATATCCGTAACCCAAGATGAAATCACATAATATACCGCGTGGCTCAACCACTCATAGCGATAACTCCTAACCACAATATCTATTCAATAACTCAATACCGGCACATGCCCTCTTATCAAACCATGCCTCGCTCTAACACTTCCATATACTGCCGATGATGAAAGAAACACGTACAAACCAGCAACCATTTGTACGATCAGTATCAATGTCAACCAGTGCCATAACTTGTGCAACTTGTGCACTCAATAACCACATACCAAGAGCTCAATTCA